>SRHC01000276.1:231926-245335 GCA_004794325.1 Pomacea maculata
GAATGGTTACAAAAAAAGGGGGGGGGGGGATCCTTAAGCTGGAGATTGAATCACTTAAAAGTAGCCTGCTATTATTGCACTCAGGCTACTTTTAAGTGGCATACCTTGTTACCATAAAAGAATTATATGAAAAATAAGGAATAATTCAGTGCTGCTGAAGACTTACAATAATGATGCCATTGCCTGCTTTGGCCCCATTTTTCTGCACCAGAGGTTTTGTGTAAGGACTATTGGACACCAACTGAAATTTGAAATATATAAATATAATTCCCTCATGTAATAATATTAAGGACAGACTTCAGGATATTTTTGACAATTAATTGCATCATACCTCAAAGATTTAATGCTTGAGAACAGCTAGAAATAGTCCACTTTTTTCAACAGAAGTAACAACAAAAAAAAAGGATTCAAGACACACACACATATATGAAGGAGAGAGATAGATCACTCTTTCATTTACAGGATGGTGTGGTCAGAACAGATGGAAGTGGATTGCCTCCTTATGGCTTTTGTTACTATTCCACAGAATTATCCAGTATCATCAATCTTCTGCAGAAGTTTTCAATGATTGTGAAGTAGGAAATGTGGAGCTACATAAATGTGTATCAATGGTTTCAGTTGGGAAGTCTGTTTCTATCACTGACAAAGCCAATAAATAGACGCCACATATGTGCATAATTATGTGAGTGTATATGTGAGAGATGTTTAACATCTGTATATGTGTGTATCTGTTGATGCTTCTGAGTTTTGTTGTATGTTGATATTACTCTTATGTGTTAAGTCTGCATTTGAGGTTGCTAAATGGGAGGGTTTTTTTGTAATACACAGTGAGCTTTGCTTAGGTGGGGTATAGCACTATTTAAAAAAAATCAAGTTATTACTATTTATAAAAAAACCCCACAAAATCCAGTCCTACCTCACCCAGAGTACATTCGATCTGTCCAAGAAAATCATCATCCGAAAGAGATGGAGTTGTGTTATCAAGGTCATACACAGCTATTTTCACTTTCTGAACTTCTTCAAAGTAATAAGGCACTGTGAAGAACTTGGCAAACTTGGGATCCAGGGAGTTCTTCACATTTTCTGTTCGACCAAACTGTGAAACAAAATTATATTACATCAGTTTAAAGTTTATCTAAACAGAATGAAGGGTATTTTACAATAATTGTTTGAGGTGGTAATATGATTGTCACTCTACCACAGACACTTAAAATAAAATACATATTAAGCAAAAACATTAAATTTTCATTTACTCATGATAGACTTTTATCCTTGTATCTCAAAACTAAGATTTCTAGTGAACAATCTTTAAATCATACTTCCTCAAGCTGTCCATTTCGCCGAGCCATGTACAAAACTGCACAGGGGTCAGATTTTGACATGACATCTTTGTTGAGAAGATTCCGGCATTCAAGTCGCAATTCGACTTTTGAGATACATTCTACTGTTGGCTGTGCTGCACCAGTCGGTCCATGATAGGACGAGGTCATTATGAAGAATTACCAATCACAAAAGCAAATATAAACTGGAAAATAAGATAGAGACAGAAATTAATACATTGCACAATATCACAATCTGGACCAAGGCATCCCATCAATTTAAGTACATTAAAAAGAATGAAGACATGTTTTGTGGTTACCTGTCTATCTAATTACCCGAACAACCAGTAATGTTATGTTATAACAGTTTAGAACTCCAAGCTCCGTCCATCTTAGTTCGGTTCATTCTAATGCTTAGAAACTACACTAGCAGCATATTACTTAAAATGCTGTTGATAGCAGATTTTGCGAGTCGTGCTATTGCAGTCCTATTTATATGCAAACTAAAAACAAATCCTCGGGAAGCAAAAAGTCGATTACAGCAGTGATGCACAGCATGTTGCAACTGCCGAACTAGCACTGGCTCTGACGGTTAGTTCTATTTTAGTTTTGTATACTATATATAAACTGACATTGCGCAACCACTTAGTTTGGTTAGTAAACTTAGTTCAGATTTTTCTACACAGTAAAAATTTCATATGCAAGTATTTCTGCTCTCAATAATCTCAATAAACTTGCCTAACAATTAAATCTCGCTGTTCATACAAGCATCAAGTCTGGAATCAATCCATCACTTCCGTACTACAGGCAGACACGTCAAACGCCGCAACGATAATAATAAAGCTTGCTATGAGTTCATCAGGCTACTTGTTGGAATTATAGACAGACGACAACAAAACCTGGTGCAAAAATACCACTGTAAAAAATTTAGTTTCTAGAAAGAAATGACAAAACCTGTTGTTGGCTCGCATACAGCTGCAGGACTTAGTAGTAGTAGCCTCCCCTGATGGCCGCAGGCTGGTTGTTGCTTCCGGGATTTTGTGTGTGTGTGAGTTTGTAAGTACGTGTGTGTGTGTGTTGTAAGTGCGTTGTGTGTGTTGTGAGTTCCTGATCATGGCTCTGTGTGTGTGGATTTGCGTGTGCTCGTGTCGGTGTGCATGAGTATACTGAGGAGGCAAGCTTTTGAATGTCGTCGTTCGCCGTCACCATGAAACTCGCCCCACCCCGAACCCAAAGCCGATCGTTGTGACTGTTATTGTTAAAAATGTCCTTATAGTCAATAAGTAAAATGTTTCGATATTGCCAAGACAAGAGTGAATAGAGTTCAAGGCATATGAACTACATGATAATATTTTTACAAAATTAATTACCAATTAACATATTTTATAGTTAATATAAACCAGTTCATATAAACCACGTATACAAAGTCAATCGTGACATGCACATTCGCAAGCTTATAACACAAAATACAGCTTAATGCCTGTCAGCGACAAGTATTTTTACTGTTTAAAATAGGCAGCTGACGTTGCATATCTATATTGTTCAAACAACGTAGGGTTCTTTTGAACATTTCACTTTAATAGCGACTATATAATTGTTTCATCGGTGATCTATTCTTCTTTTGGGCTTGGGACGATTTGACTTTTCAGTTTGGGGACGAAATGGACATAGCTATATAGGACGAACTGAGTTTTGCTGTGGGTCGAAATGACAATTGAACAGATTTTGTTGTCTCCTGGTTTCTGTGTGTGCGTGTGCGCGCGCGCGTGTGTTGTATATAGTGGGAATACTCAACAAAGATATATAGTGATGTTTGCAGAAATTTGTAGATTAGAGGCAAAGAATATTTGTGGGCGCGTGTTGTATTTTTACCTCTTCCATAAATACCTTCATTATAGCTATAGCTGTCTCCTATGGTTCTTTTTCCCACCATATACCCCGGCCCTTCGTGCCCCTTGTTTCTGTTTGCATTTTGCAAACTGCATGTTATACTGTACATATTTCTTTCTTGCTCTGCTGAAGCTTTTGTTCGAGGGGATTACTGCAAAAGTATTATATCAGTAATATTCTTCTTTTGCTCATAGAGCGGTATATATAAGTTATCCTTTACCACCTACACCTGTGTGTTGAGTGCCTGTTTGCCTGCAGCTGCATGGGAGGATTCTTGAGCGTACGCTTCATGCAGTATTTAATCGAGTTACCTGTACGTGTCCCTGACGTTCAAAGTGAGACGTAGCACTACGGGTCGATGCCGTTCGATCAACCCATCCAGTAGAAAATCTGCATCGAGACAGCTCCATCATCGATCATGCATTTACTGGCTTCACGGTAATTCCATGTTGACCCCGACCTGAGATATCAATAAAAATACCTCTGATGTAAACAATAGATCGATACTTTCTATCTCGCCTTGTAAAATTTTCGTCTGAATTTCACGGCTACATAGTAGTAGTAGGATGTATAATAGATCAACTCGAGCCATATTCAGAGACGCTGAAACCTTCCTACTGGGTTGTTCCTCCCCCCCGAACCTCCCTTCCACGTAAACATGTACAGCGCAATTAACGCCTGCATTAACAAAGTCAGAGTACAGTACTTCATGTGCATACAACTTACACATTCTCAAGTTTGTATCTCTAATCCCTTCTTTGCTTAAAGTTGTTTACGAACTACGTATACATCACAGACATTTGAAAGCAAGCGGCCTTGATCCTTGCTGAGGAAGTGATTGTGTGGAGGGAGAGGGGAGCAGCCAGGAGCTATGAATAGTTGTTATGTCCTTCGTGAAAAAAACAGCGTCGCGTAGAAAGAATGGGGAACGATATTAGGACTTCAACAGCAGAGGACCACCGGTTGTGGTTGCTACTGACAGATGTTTGTTTTGTATGCTTGAATAAGGCTGGGAGTGAGTGAGGATAATCTGGAATGCAGATGACTTGCACAGAGATTTGTGTACAACGAGTATTACACAGTTTTTCACTCTTTCTGCCTGATCGTTATTAGCTCAAATTTTGTGGTTGACAAGTTTCCGTATCCCTTCAGCGTGTGATATTTAGGAATGTTTCTGAAAAAATAAATTCTTTTTGAGCACATTTTTATTTTTAAACCCTAACCAGATACGTGTATATCACAAGTTCTCGATCCTTTTGACAGCACAACTGTGATTCATATTTAAAAGCCCAAGACAAAGTTTCAGATGAGTAAAAATTAAATTTACCATGTGAACAAAACCAGACAGCCACTCGTGGACGTTTTAAAAGCACTTGAAGGACATGATTACACCTGCTTTTCTTCCCTCCCTTCTTTATGTATATCTTCCAGTCTCATATAGGTCTTTAAGTATGTCATTTCGTTACCCAGGACGCCCAGGTTATATTTTAGTTTAATCTTTCTTGCAGTCGACCTTTTACTATTTTCATTCCTAGCCTGCCTTTGGTTGCCCTATCAAAAGACTCACAGCTGTATTCACTGTGGATGAAAAGCCTTTTTGGAGAGACACATGCAGGGCCTGCGTGCTGCACTGCTTCGTGTCCTTGTGTAAAGAAACCAAACCTGACACCCGTCCACCCGGCTCTTCCACCCAGCTCCAGCTCTTGATTTCTTGGAACACTGGCTGCTCGCCAGGGACGTGCCCTACGACACACTATATGGGGTACCGGGTGCTGTCTGCTTTTTTCTCTTTGTTCGTGTTTTGGGGCTACTTAGCTGGCAGCTTTTCTTCTATTGCCTTCACAAACACACACAGAGGGAGAGAAGCACACGCAACCGTACGAATTAAGTGAATCTGGTATGTTTATAGATGAAGCAAATAAATCAGTAGGTGGAGCACAGTAACAAGTAGTCTTTTATATCGCAATAGGTCATGGCAGATGTACGTAGGCATACAGATACGTAAGCCATTGTGTGTTGGTTAGTCATCTCATGTAAAAGCAGCTTTTGTGACTACAAGAACACTGTCATTGTGTTTTTGATTAGCTGGCCGTCAAGTAAAACTACTTTTTCTGCTTTTCAATCAAGTTTGGAGGCAGTAACATACCAAATAGACAAACACACCAGCCCAGGGACACAAACAAACATTGTTTCAGTCGAATTATGGTTGCAATTCATTTGAAACTGTGCCTCCTTTAGGTAAGATATCATCTCACACCAGAATAAACATGGTTTATGCCTCTGGTCAAGAGACATAAGCTTTATGAACCCTGTGTGCTTTTGACACATCGTGTGCCAGTCTGTGAGTGAGAATGTTGATGACACCAATGGGCAGACATGCACAGGTGCTCTGGGCTTACATTCCATGAAGAGTGTCATTCTATCCCTGGTAACACCGCCCTGTCTTGGACAGAGAACCGGGTTGTTAAGTTACCTCCCAATTCAAAAACCACTGATGAGCTAAAGTTACATGACTGGCCAAACTAGTATGAATTCCCAATAAAGCGTATATATTTGGGGGTTAGAGGGTGAGGCGTCAAATTTACAACTAAAACGACATAATACTTTGAAATCTAAAAAGAAAAGAAAAAACTACAGAAAATCGAATGTATTCATTCTGACTATACCCTTTTCCTCGAGAAAGTATTCGATGATAAAATTACCTTTTATACAGAAACAAATAAACAGCCAAGAAAATCGAGCAAAACTATTTTGATTGCAAAGTTCAGTTTTTTTTATGGAATATTCTACTCTCAGCTTAATAAAAACGGGTTTTTCCAACAGTGCTATAATATTATATCTGTTCAGTTTATTTGATAGAAACAAATTAGAGTTTGTTTTGGTTGTACTATAGATATATGTTGAAAAAAAATTATCGATAAAATTCCGGATGGTAAAACGAATAGGATAGGCGTGAGTACAGGGTTCGTGTTGGGAAATGAACAGAAAGCATTGCATTGTCCTAAGGACATTGGAAAGCGATTAAACAATAACCTATTGTAGAAACTAGTTCTGGTCCCTGCCGCTCCCTTTGCAAGCAAAATGAAAAGAAGTGTAATTCTTTTTAATCCGTAACTCACCGTGCACCAGTTGAATAGCAAAAGATTACAGTTAGATAGACAGTAGAGCAGATAGCAAGTAGCTAAACAGGACAAATATACATGAAAAGTATGTGTTACGGTAAGACATGGTCATTTTGATCTGACTTCTGAAAAATCGGTTTAAAAAGTCTAGTCTATCTATATAGCCATGGTTGACTACATCTGATTCTTTTGTTCTTGTATAAACTGAAGAAAGAACAGAATGATAATGTCCAAAGATGATGAAAGAAAAAGAAGACAGGAGAAAGAAGAGTAAAACAAATGAGTCGTCTATTGCCAATGAAATAAGTCGTCTTTGATGATCTTCGCACATAATAATACACGCGCTCTGATTGGTTGGATAAACACTTTGGTAACAAACGAACCCAGGGCCATCACGTGATCGGAAAAAACAAATTTCTCAAGGAGGCTTACGTACCTCAGCAAAATACAGACCGAGATAGGTAAGCTGGACTTCATTATATAGCGAGTCTTCAAAGGAAATAGTTGAACATGTATATGGATTATGCTTATAGGAACATCTTATTTGCTTATTGTCAAATATTAGCGCATTTCTGTATCGTGGAACTCGCGACATTTACCAAGTCGCTATCAACAGTCTCATGTATCCCAGTCTCCAAAGTTTTGTTCAAACCGTAGGTCGCTGACAGATAGCTCCCGCTAAAACAAATGACGACCTGAAATTGGACCCAAAAGTGGAATTTAGCTCAATGTGGAGGAAGGTTATACTTGTAGATGTACGTGTAGTGAATGTACATGTAGAAGACAGTAAACGGGGGACAAGATGCGCAGCCAATCATCAGCTTCGTCTCATCTCGTGCGTCGGTTCTAGATCTATGGGCGTGTCGTGATGTGTCGTGATGTTTGTTTAAATTTTAATAATTTTATCATGAACATTAAAGGGATACTCAAGGCTTGTGATAAGGCTCTGTAAAAAATATCATTGCAGGACTGACTCAACTGACTCAACGCACACATCCTCATCATGGGCATCAGGAGGGGCTTCATGAATTCCTCAGTCGCTGTGATCATCGCCTTCATCGTCCTTTTAATAGCCAACGGCCTTAGCATGTTCGCCTTCTCCACCACCTCGTGGGCCTACATCAACAACAAGGTCATCAACTACCAGGGCTACGGGCTGTGGCGGATCTGCGCCACCACAGGGTCCTGTTCGCTTCTCGATGGCACTCGAAGTGGTGAGAACAGGGCAGCTTCATTTCCTTCTTTCTTGTCTGCCTGACAGGGTTGTTGGTCCATTTCTTGTAAGAACAGCCACGCTTCCCCCAGAACTGGAAACGGCGAAGCGTTTGTCATCAAAAGGGTGTAAGTTCAGGCCTAATCACATACCTCCGGGGTCTCTAGCTCCCTCTGTCTTCGTTATTCCATTACATACACAGAAAGAAATCATCGCATGGTGGAAGTACTTTCCAAACACACAAGTCAAAGTCTTCCTTCGAATGCAGTCTTTTTCTCTTCCGCTTGTCACTATTTGTTTACACATATACAGACATAACTTATGCATATGTTTTGTATGTGTGTGTGAAAAGCTTTTCTTAATCACACAAAAAAGGACGAACGCTTGACCAAGTTTGACAAAGTTTTTACTTGAAAATTGTTTCCTAATATAGTAAATATGGAGCATGGTAAAATCTATTATCTGGTCTCAAAATTAAAAAGACAAAAAAAGTGTGCCAGATAAACCTCTTTATGTTTAATAGTCATTATTTTATTTTTATTTATTTTATTTTTTTATTTTTTTGCATTAAGAACATTGTTTGTCTACTACTTACAAACTCATGGAAGAAACAAACATTGTCTTTCCTGTCAAATGGCTGTGACACGCTACTCAGTCATTTTGTGATTTCTCTAATGCGACAGATTTGCCTGTTCAGAAGACACTTGCTTTGTTTCAGAATGGTATATGAAAGTTCAGGCCTATGGCATCTTTGGCATGTTGGGGATCAACATCGCCCTGTTACTGGTGATTTCTTACCTGTTTGTGGAATGGTGGCAGAAGGATATAGAACTAGAAGTGGCGGCCATTCTGTGCAGCTTCGCAGGAGGTTAGTGACGGGCTCCTTTTTTACCCCTTCCACCTCTACTATCCTCACTATCCTGATCTCCTCGACACCCGCTCCCCTATCTCCAAACACACACACACACACGAACGCACGCACACTCGGGTATACGTTTAAGTTAATGTCCTATGTCTCATAGGAGTCAATGATTATTACTTTTTTTTTAGAAATACTATAACATTGTCCTTTTTCATTCTTCAGCAGTCTTCTACGGACTCGCGGCGTCCATCTACAAGGAAGAGATGCCCAACTGGGTGGCGATCTCGACTGATCTGGAATTTGGTAATTCGTTGACGATGGCCAAGTCTGCCGCGGTTGTCAGTGCAGTAGGTGGAGGTTTACTTCTCGTCGATGTCATCATGAAGCGGGGATCTGATTGAAATGATGAAGAGGGCTGACATCAATAGGTGACAACAGCGAACAGTATGATTGGTGAGGGCTGAAGCATATGCCACGTCCTCTACCATATCTGTCCCTGGAGCAGCAGAATTTTCATCACTGTAATTGAGGAACTGACGGGGTCACAAGATTGACAGATTGTTTTCACCAGTACTGGCAGACCAAACTCAATTCAAGCGCCAGTTATGAAACGTACAGATCCTTTAAATCTCTCTTATTCCAGTCTAGCTTTCTTACACACATAACCTATATAGTCCATTGTTTGGAGCAACTGACGAGGGGCAGCAGAAGGCGAGAACTGATGTCAAGAGTAGTTAAACTCATTGGTGATAGTAGTACGCCAAGATGGACTCACTGTTCACTACCGTTCACAGAGGCTGTTAGTCCCGAGTGACTGCCATCTTCCTCAGCCGTGTGCGGAGCTCAACAAAAATTTACATCCAAGGGACGTGTGAATTTTTTTTATGAAAGAAAAACTAAAAAATCTAGTAAACTGATGACCATGAAAGACGGGGATCCAACATGTGTGTATGTATGAGTCTTTCATTGTTGACTCATCCTGTTTGCTTAAGACGGTTCTTCGTAAACTTGACGATATATATATGAAACCGAATTATTTCTGTATTATGTTATGTATAGTCTGATTCCTCTTGCGGAAATAATAATTTCCATTTTCTCTATGAAACTGTGTTGTCTCTTGGTTTGTGCACGCGATCGGAAGCAAATATTTGAGAGCTCGCGGGTGTGCGAAGCAACAACAGTGGGTATGTTACGGGTAGAAGCCGCTGGTTAGGCGAGCTATCGTCTGAAAGCAGAGGCGGCGTTAGGAATACGCGGGGCCTGGGGCCGACCATCCGCGCGGGGCCGGGTACATGGAGTAGGTGTATCAATATCCCTATTGATATGATGCCGGATCCACTGATTTATATACAGTTAGATAGGCTGGATGTATTTCGCGAAATAACGCACGAATTTACTGTTTTAATTGTTCGTAACCGTTTGTGACAGTAGCGGCTTTTTCTTAAAGCGAAATAATATGGTGACGATAAGTTAATAAACTGCTTGTTTTTATTGTCGGGTTCAACATGAAGACATGGGACCAACGATTTGCTTAATTAGAACTTAGAAGTGTTTTCTGAACGTCATTTTTTGTCACAACTTGTTTACCACAGCTAGTAATAAGTCATAAAGATGACCTCGGCTAAGGTGACCAGACGTTTCGGGGGCGAAAGCAGGACGCGTGTCGATGATGGTGTCGTCACCGACAAAGTACGCCGAAAAAAGTGGGGGGGACTTTCCTCTGACTTTGCCGAGTAGTGGTGCTTTAAACGGCAGATCTGTCCACGCCACTATAGTATTCCATTTTAAATAGAAAACCGGTATTTAACATTTAAATTAAAATATTCCTACCTTATCTCCCGCTCAGCCAACTTTGCGGACGTGCAGGTGAGGCGCTGTAACAAATTATGGTACTTCGCCATCTTGCGAGGCTGTTACTCCGAAATCCTACTTCATAGACCGTAAATCACCTTGTAAAGTTTCGGTCATTGCAAGATAGTGTCATAAATTTTTTCACAAGGATTTCGTGAATTTTCCCTGTCAAAGTTGCACCTTACAATTAAAAGTCATTTCAATGTTTCCACCTTTAACTGTCTTTTCACTGGCGTCTGGCGATGAAAGAAAAAGAAGACAGGAGAAATTAGAGCAAAACAAATGAGTCGTCTATTGCCAATGAAATAAGTCGTCTTTGATGATCTTCGCACATAATAATACACGCGCTCTGATTGGTTGGATAAACACTTTGGTAACAAACGAACCCAGGACCATCACGTGATCGGAAAAAAACCACACATTTCTCAAGGAGGCTTACGTACCTCAGCAAAATACAGACCGAGATAGGTAAGCTGGACTTCATTATATAGCGAGTCTTCAACGGAAATAGCTGCACATGTATATGGATTATGCTTATAAGAACATCTCATTTGCTTATTGTCAAATATTAGCGCATTTCTGTATCGTGGAACTCGCGACATTTACCAAGTCGCTATCAACACTCTTATGTATCCCAGTCTCCAAAGTTTTGTTCAAACCGTAGATCGCTGACTGATAGCTCCCGCTAAAACAAATGGCGACCTGAAATTGGACCCGAAAATGGAATTTAGCTCAAAGTGGAGGAAGGTTATACTTGTAGATGTACGTGTAGTGAATGTACATGTAGAAGACAGTAAACGGGGGGAGGGCGGGACAAGATGCGCAGCTGATCATCAGCTTCGTCTCATCTCGTGCGCTGGTTCTAGATCTATGGGCGTGTCGTGACGTGTCGTGACGTGTCGTGATGTTTGTTTAAATTTTAATCGTTTTATCATGAACATTAAGACGAAATAGGTTTCAAGTACTAAGAAGACAAGAAAATCTTATGCTCTGTACCTTAATTACATGGAAATATTTTAGAAAACTTATCTTTGTGTTGACGTGAAACGTTTCATTAATGTACAAGGCATTTCAAGACAAAATTTTCTTTGGCTCACAATCACTACACACATACAAACATGATATAACTATATATTTATATACAGGGCTTCTGCTAAGGCTAAATTCTTTGGGGTCCCAGGGACCCCTTCTTCAGATTTCTAAGGGGTCCCAGGCTAAATCTAAGGGGTGCCTTTACAAAGTTGAAAAAAAAAAAACAGCAAATCAACTACTTTGTTCAACTGCCTTTCAGGCACACAAATAACTTTAATGTCTAGTCAGAAACGGCGAGATTTATGTGCCATGAAGTCAGTGCAAACATCTGTGATGAGCTTATGCTCACTGTACTTGGGGTGCTCACTTTCTTTTCGTTTCTGATACGATGATTTTAACCACGCTGTCAACGACATCTTGGAAATAGGTTAGACCGTTAGAGGAACTCTTCCCGGTAAGGGGAAAAAAAAAAAACTCAGTGCAAGGGAAGTAACTCTCACCTTGTAGCAGACGACAACAATAGAAATGTCAGACACTACACTTACCCAATTTTGTATCTGTTCTTCGCCGATATTTTAAGGGGTCCCCTGGGACCCCATTAACAAAAATTGAAGGGGTCCTCCGAACTTTTAATGCGTACTGTACGCAATTTTTTGCGTAAGCAGAAGCCCTGTAATATACAAACATAACGCGCAGGCAAACATACAACACTGAAGCAAAACCTACACCCTCTTACACATACACAGGAACCTTCTGAAAAGGATTAGGTAAAGTTTTAAAACATTTTCAAAGCATTTTCCTGTCAACTTTTATGTAACATTTCATAGCCGTTGTTTAGTAAACATATAGAACCAATTTTTTTTTCATGCAACTTACATTTTCCAGGCAAACAAAAGGTTCCAGACCAATGTCTCTCATTCGAATGTTCAGCTGTACATTCTTTCTGCTTCTCTTATAAAAGCAAAATAACGACACAGTGTAGCACAAGGCTGCGCATGCTCACAATCACCGTCACGTGGTCATAAACCAGCGTGTGATTGGTCACTCCTGACACCAAGGTTTACCCCTTTGACCCCGTGTTCCATAGTTAGAGCTTTTAAATAATTCATGGTGTCTTACGAAGACAACTTCAGGATCCATGAGACGGGCTTGTTGTACATTTTGTTGTTGCCTCTGTGAACTTTGTGTCAGTGTGTTCGCAAATCTGTCTAGGTATGTATTCCTTCAAGACATTTACGCGGTCACTAAATGTTTGATCCCACAACCCACCTATAATTTATAGAAGCAAGATCACAGAAAGTCAGTCTGAAAACACATGTAAAAAATATCATTGCAGGACTGACGTTTGACTCAACTGACTCAACGCACACATCCTCATCATGAGCATCAGGAAGGGCTTCATGCATTCCTCAGTCGTTGTGATCATCGCCTTCATCGACCTTTTAATAGCCAACGGCCTTAGCATGTTCGCCTTCTCCACCACCTCGTGGGCCTACATCAACAAGAAGGTCATCAACTACCAGGGCTACGGGCTGTGGCGGATCTGCGCCGTCACAGGGTCCTGTTCGCTTCTCGATGGCACTCGAAGTGGTGAGAACAGGGCAGCTTCATTTCCTTCTTTCTTGTCTGCCTGACAGGGTTGTTGGTCCATTTCTTGTAAGAACAGCCACGCTTCCTCCAGAACTGGAAACGGCGAAGCGTTTGTCATCAAAAAGGTGTAAGTTCAGGCCTGGTCACATATATCTCCGGGGTCTCTAGCTCCCTCTGTCTTCGTTATTTCATTATATACACAGAAGGAAATCATCGCGTGGTGGAAGTACTTTCCAAACACACAAGTCAAAGTCTTCCTTCGAATGCAGTTTTTTTTTCTCTTCCTCTTGTCACTATTAAAATCTATTATCTACTCTCAACATTAAAAAGACAGAAAAAAAGTGTGCAAGATAAACCTCTTTATGTTTAATAGTCATTATTTTATTATTATTTTTTTTTTTTTTTGCATTAAGAAAATTGTTTGCCTACTATTTACAAACTCATGGAAGAAACAGAAATTGTCTTTCCTGTCAAATGGCTGTGACATGCTACTCAGTCATTTTGTGATTTCTCTAATGCGACAGATTTGC
>SRHC01002765.1:2129-51239 GCA_004794325.1 Pomacea maculata
TGTAAATAGTAATGAGGTAAACACAAATTAATACACAATGATTAAAAGGGCTTCTTTACTTCTCCATAAAAATGCTGCATGGGGCATCTAGCTCTTAGAAGGAAAGCAATGTATGTAAAATAATTTAAACAAATAAAAATATGAATAATACAAAAAGTAAAAAAAGGGCTTTAAGCCTATCGTAGCAGTGATGTGTAACAGAGACAGAATGCCTTAATCGGCGCGAAACACATGAAAGGCTATATTTTTATATTTTATATTATTATAAAGAAAAATGCCACTGTTCAGCTTATTAGAAATATAAAGCTTACTGGAAAACTAACGACAATCTGTGAGCACTTTACATCCTACTAGTCATGTTAAATGTTGATGTATCATGTACAGGTTTTTTTCTGTCTTTTTCGACACCTTTGTTTTGCAACCAGATGACACGCACATTCGATACAGCATAAACTTTAAGATAATGTTTACTATTTTATTTGTAATAGAAGGCTTTTTTTGAAGTTACCGGAATTAACACCTGAGACAACTGAGGTTTCAAGAAAACAGAGGAAAGCTTAATACAAAACTGCTTTTTTCAAGTTTTTCTCTGGAGTAGACACCGTGTCGTCAAGATGTTTCCTTTCTAATTTCGCCCTTTCATAGCATCATTAACCTGCCGTTGGACGAGCTCAGATTTGTTGGGGTCATTTTAAAGGATATTTGGATACAAGACGATGACTTCTCTCTAGAAAGTATGCTTAAAAGTGTAAATCTAAAAGTTTTTATTTTCGTCACCATTAATTAAAGCGTGATTAGAGGATAGCAAACCGTAAATGCAAATAAAAATTACTCATGCCCATAACTGATTAGCTTTTAAAAGTAGGTACTCTACACAACATTCTTTCTTTATACATGTTTAAAACTGTCACCTAAGAGTAACGCATTTTTAGCTCTGAGAATAATTATACAGCTGTTCCTCTGAAGTGCTACTCAAGAAGAAAAAGACAGAAGATTACCGAGATAGGCACACACAACAGGAGAGAGAAAAATAATCAAGTTGTTTGCGAAATATCACTCAGGGCTTCTGCTAAGGCTAAATTCTTTGGGGTCCCAGGGACCCCTTCTTCAGATTTTTAAGAGGTCCCTGTTCTTTGCCCAAATTTGAAGGGGACCCCATTGACGAAAATTGGAGGGGTCCTCCGAACTTTTAATGCGTACTGTACGCAATTTTTTGCGTAAGCAGAAGCCCTTATCACTGTAACCACACTAGAGTCTGAATTGGTAACCCTGTGCTTAAATGCATGAATATATAAGAGAGGCAGCACTGGAACCTTTAGGAATTGTTCATATGGATTACTTTCCTTTAAAAGCTGAAAAAAGTCAACCAATCAGGTATTTTGTTATGTTTGAAAGTAGGCGTAGTTTTGGTTGATCACGAGCCATGTTCTTTCATGAAAAGTCAAAGCTAAGAGAGACAGATGCGTAATTTTATTTCAATGTTAGACAACAAATATCATCATCGCCAAAGTAGCCAATCAAACTACAAGGAAACTGCGGTGTATAGTAGACTAGGTGTGTAAACAGTGAGAGTACAGGAGACAAGGCGATGTTAGGCTGGTTTGAGTTTCATCTCGCTGAATGTGAAGCTCCTCAAGTCGTTATGGGCGTGATACCAGTTGATGCCATCACCACCCCAGTTTCCGTTTGCATTATACTGGCCGTTGAGGTTAGAGTAGTGACAGTTGTTGTACCACCAGGCGCCGTGATACGCAACGGCACAGTTGTCAGAGTATTTGTCGTTGTCTCGCTCATAGGTCGAAAAACTCTGGGTGTTGTGAGTCTCCATGCTGTCACCTGTAAACACACAGACACACACATGCCCACACACGCACGCACACACGCAAGCTTTAATAGAGTTGCATTGGAAACACAAAGTAAAGACCACAATTTAAGCCAGTGAAACCCTGAAAAAATATGTCATAATTCCCACAAAAGATAAATAAAAAAACTAATGGAAAATCAGTCCCCTTCTTGGCCCCAACTTTATTTATTTATTTTTTTATTTTGATTAAACCTCTCACTGGCTCTCAACCAAACATACATCTACGCCCTTTCACGCTCACATACAAGTTAACATATCTAGTGATCCCCTCATACCTCAGCCAGCCTGACAGCCTGCCAGTTACCCTATGTTTTACTCTAGCTTATTGTTCAGTGGTCACATACCTGCGTTACCCGAGTAGCCGGACACACTCAGTCTGTAGTTTGTCTCAGGACCACCCACACTGAATGATGAATACTCAGCATAGTGATGCTCGCCATTCACCTCCCTGAGGTCAACACGCAGTCGGACAGGTTTGTCTTTGGTCAGTCTGTACAACCTGGCCAAGCCTGAGGTAAGACATGGCAATCATCTCATACCATAAGGCAGTGAAATATGTATCTTTACTTTGCTATAGAGATCTCGTGAACCACAGAAGTCTAGCATGTCAATACCTTTATCTGATTCTTCTGAGAAAAATCTTTAGACTTGTATAACAATAACTCACGAGCGTTTTATAACACCTCTCAGTGCATCACTTTACTATTACTATCCTACGAATGGATATATACTACTACAACAACCATTACTACTACTACTACTACTACTACTACTACTACTACTACTACTACTACTACTACTACTACTAATATCAATTTTACCAAATAATACACATGCGGACACGTTTTCCAGGTACTGAATACGAAAGACAATAAAGACAGTTAATTACAGATAAGCATCAGAAACTATATAAAATATATGCCTAAGCACACAGATAAGAATAATACTGGATGATGAATTAAGAAGGGGTCAAAACTCTTGATAAAGCAAGATGTTTCTGTAAAAAAAGTTTCAGATCAGATTTTGGGAAAAAAATAGTAAAACAGAATACCTATTTAAAGCCTTTTTCTTAATTTTAAAAACAAATGCCGGCTTGTTAATTAAACATTAGCAAAGGAGATAACACAGATTAATGCAATATACATATTAAACATCCTCACCCAGCCAGAACTCCCCAGTGACGTCACCGAAGCCGTTTTCATAGTCCACCCAGTTCCTGTAGAAGTCAACTGAACCATCGCGGCGTCTCTGGAAAACCTGACCAACACACACAAGTCCATCAGTTGTTACCACGGATACTAAAACACAGGAATAGGATCGGTCGCTAATTAAAGAGGATGTTTGATAACATATAGAGTTAAAGAGTTGTATTAGCTGTAATCATGATTATTTTTTTCAGGCACAAGAACATATTCTAATGATAAAGTATGTAAGCCTGTTATAAAGGTGACATTTATGTAAACACATACAATTCGTTTATCTTCATACAACACATGAAAAGTTACCTGACATTAAGTTGCTGTGATTAAACATTGGGATACACAGTAAACCGAATGGTTACAAAATAACCGCAGCATCTAACTTCCTTTCATTTCCCTGTCAAAAGTAGTGTTCTCGATTATAAATGTAAGGATTAAAAGGAGTTGCAAACAAACGACACACGCACCCCAGGAAGCTAACCGAAGGCTTGTCTAATGTCAACCTCACATGCAGGATTGTACCACCCAAAGACAGACACATTTTAAAAAAAAATTAATGAAAATTTATGCTCACCTACGTTGTATCAGTAGTGTTATAAGATAAGAAAGAAAAAATTCTTTAGTGCTATGAACTGTCAGTGTGTGACCCTGGGTATTAGCGGGGTCACACTCTTGTGAGGAGTGTGTAGTACACTGTTAGTCGCTACCTGAGTCTGACACACTGACAAACACAAACACATGTACCAGCCAACCACCGCCGCCAGAGTCCATGTCACACCATACTGTCAGTGCTTCCTTGTTGTCTGCAGGCTGAATGGAGTAAACACCAGTCTTTCCTCTATTTTCGTGCCAGTCTTGGCATGAATCTGTTTTCACACATAAAAATCATTTCGCTTGTAAGAAATTTGCATAACGGGCTCAAGATAAGAACTTAAATGATAGAAACAAACATCTGATTAACTGTCAGTAGGTTAATGATCATAACAACTCAAGTGGCTCATCGTGCAATAGTCTAGGAAGAGACTGAGAACACGTCAACCACCCCAACAGTAACCATGTTGCAATTTTAGAGATGGGCATACTCTTCACCACCGAGTACCTCAGCTGCAGTACAAAGAGACTGGGTACGATTTACCTACACCTGCTCTCATTATACAAGATAGAAAAAGTAGTCGAAATAACTGATATCTGTCCTTTGTCATTTACTGTGTGTAAAGATGACTAAATAAAATATAGATGACTGTCATACTAGAGCTTAAACGAAATTCGCTGTTTGTTTTCCTACTATACTGCTATTTCAACCAAAAACTAGATATTATTGACTCGGGCAGAAAAATCAGTTTCAACAATATTAAAGTTCTTATAAAGTGGCGTGCTCTAAGTGCCTGAAAAAAGAAATTGAGCAGAATAATGAGAAAGGGAGGATAATTGACAATATAGGATAAAGGAGGAACAAACAGCAAGGATTAAGAGTTGAGTAAATCTGCAGGCAAAACGAACAGGCAATCTTGTCAACATACAACTCATGTGAAATAAAAGGATAGAAGAAGGACCGACATTTTTCTGACTGTTGTTAGGAGTCATGTATATGCAAACTCTGTTTTACGTTTAAAGGATTCAATAGTGGGTGGGTGGCAGACATCGAAAGGGAGTGAGTAACCATTCTTTCTCTACACAATAGCTTAAACTCATGTGGCTATATTTTGCTCTGTGGAAAATCTGAGTACTACACACAATTGTAATACATTTTAATTGCTTCTGACTTACCTCTATAACGACACGTAACCTCGTTCTCGCTTAAGACTGTACCAAAAGGACAACTACATCTGCCAGTCAAACACTGACTGTAGGGGTCAGGACAGTCCACATCGTTGTAACACAATAAGTTGTACCACACATGGTATGAGGCGAACTTTGAAAGGCAGGATCTCTGGTAGTGGGTCCATCCTTTACTCGTCTTAGGATACCACCCTGAGGGCGACTCACGCGCCGTGACGTCATGCAGCACACAGAGCCCTCCTAGGACTGAAACGGTAGGTAAGAAATGAACCTTAATTGAATGTGATACAAATACTTTAGAAAAGACTTATCATTCCTCGAAATTTTAGTCTATTACGCAATCGTGAATTCATTTTTGTTGGGGAGCCGAAGTTATGCTAGTCCAGAATCTTGTAGCTAGAGCTCCGTCTGTGTTTGTTTTTTAGTGTGCAGAGCTGAGGGATGTACACAAGGTCTCTCAGCAACATAAAGTTTGTTTCATCAAATGTTGACGCAAAAATACTAAGTAACAAGTGCTAGAAAATCTAACACTAGTACACGATTTAGGGTGCTTAAGTGCATTTCTGCAAGTCAAAGAGAGCAAATGTGTAAAGTTTTATTATCTATGCGCGAATAAATTTTGATTTTAATTGATTAAAATAATTTTGTTTAAGTTTTCTTTATGTTACAGCACTTGTAATTATTAGAACATCATTCAAGTCATGTTTCTTTAAGCGAGACAAAGTCAAACAAGTTGTTACCGGATGATTTGCCGAAAACTCAAAAAAAAAAAAAAAAACTCTTTATGATCTAGTTTTATACAACTACAGTAAATAAACATATCTCTCCTTAGGCAGTGTAGTAGAATCACACTTCTTTGCAAAAATAAATAAATGGTAGTGGATTTAGGTCTAGTCTTGCGACATTCTGTATATCATTCGTGATTGTAAGGTCAGCAGTTAGAGATGTGATTGAGATGATACGATTTCCGGTTTCCGTTGTCTTCATCTTTAAATTCTTTTCACCTCACTAGTAATTAGAACTCTAAATATTTCTCCTGAAACAAATAAACAGCTATAAAATGTGTTCGTACGGTCGAAATTTCTTATTTTCGTGCAATATCACATAATTTGTTTAAACCTAATTAAATGAACTAAATATCTCTTATAATATAACCAGGACGTTTTAAAACATGTTTGTAAACTTGTCATGCTTCAGAGCACTTTTATGCTTTAAAATAGCATTATTCAAGACTCTACGTAAAAAATAAAAGACAAACGCACAATATATCGACATAACTAATACTTATGCCGTTTCTTAGCTTATTACCAGAAATTATACATAGAATCATCAAAAGGTACACAAAACGAACATATATACAGAACAGAAGACATATGAAGCAAACTCGAAATTTAAATCTGTAGGAGTTCGTGATTAAAGGCAACCTTTGATTTCTAATATCACTGAAGTATCTCTACGCTTGTAGGCTTTTTTTCATACAAACCTCTAAAGTCAAAGGTGAGGCAGCGTTTGGTATTCAGACACAGTTTCTTGCAGTCTTCCAAACACAGTCCATCCCTGATCTCAAGATTGTGACCTCTTAAACCGCTGTCTGGATACTCCATGAAGGTGTTGTGCAAGTCTGCTGTGCTGCATGCTAATATAAACAACTGTGATCAACAAATATTTGCATAGCATTTTAGTTAAAAATAATAGTTATACATTTTGACTCAGATTAAAGTAAACATTGTTCTATTGTTACTGTCCATGTTATCACTTGTTTTCCTCTATGCTTTTATTCGGTATGGCTAGATGTGACTGTTTTGCTTTAAAAGTTATTTCGTTCAAGAACGCGAAAATCATACAAAATCATTTTTGAGCCGAAAACAAAGTGTGGTTTTTTTTGCGATCAGCCATATCACACGATTGAATTGTTCACTCACTAGCAGAACAAGTATAATAAGTTGCTGAGAAAAAAAATCCTGGTCGACATCGACACTTGTACACGTAGCACACAGCGTTTATGTCATCGCACTCCTCGTCAGTCACACATCTTGTGGTCGACCAGTCGTGTGGCTTGCTAGAGTTGCCAGGACATCCAGACTTGCCACTTTTTGAAAATTATTAATAATTTATGTTACTAATTAGCATTATTAATTTTTGTCCTAAGCTTAACAACAACTTCTTCCACCCCTAAAAATATAACCTGTATAGGATCCATCACTCTTTAATTTCCATTGGTGAAAACAATAACATCAGGTTTACTAAAAGCGTAAAAGTCTTTCGTAGTAACTATATATTCTTTTTTTTATTTAGATGTGAAGTTAAACTTTGCTTATCGATATGGAGAGAAGAATACGAGAATACATGCATGAGAAATGAAGAAGAGCTAACACATCTCACCTCTCTGTGTTTTGTGTCAGCAGACAAGGAGACACATACAGGAGAAATAAGAAGAATCGTAGCATTTGTATTCACTTGTTAAACACCTGTAACCACGTAAAGTGCAAATTTCATTTATATTTATCGTATTTCTTTGTTATAGTAATAGCTACAATCGGTTCTACTAACAATAAAATTTAATGATAACATAACTTGCGTAGAGAAATGCGCTTGTTACTTTACACAAAACCCAGGCTAATGTGTCTGACATGCAGAAACAGAAAAGGGAAATATGTTCAAAGGACACAGTGACAGTCTTAAGAAACATCTATAAAAAGAACTGATCAACATCAATAAACATAGCCTAAGGCGGAGTGGAATCGAATCATGTTTGTTCTGGGTCACATGTGTTATACAGACTTAAGTTCATTTGATCGCACTCAGGGTAGGTCCAAGCGGTAACAGTCTTTTTATTAAAAAGTCTTGTCATTACTCTGATAGCGTAATAGGGATACATTTTTGAAAAAAGAAAGGAATTTAGAACTAATTTTAAAACAATTTTCTTAATTTCTTTAAATACGAAATACGCATTGGATATTTCGCAGAAGCTGTAAAATACAGTAATGTCAAGAACCTGACAAAGAAAAAAACTTTTACAATCAATGACGGAAGAATGGATTTTGATTAAATGAGATTGACAAGGTTGAAGGAGAAAGGGACTAATCCATTAAAAATATAAATTAGAATTTACAGCTGTCTCGCTCAGTGATTTGTCTAAAGGTAGTCGATTTATACAGTAAAACTTTTGTGAAAGTATCATTATTTGGAAAAAAAAAAACATTGAGAGGTGGCGATACTTCTGTAATTTGTTAGGGTCAACGCTCTTTCAAAGACTTTTGGTGTCCTGTCGGATACATATAGTAAAAATTAACAAAGTAAACAAAAACAAAACCCAACGCTGTTATTTTATTTAAAAATAAATTTGTTAAACAAGATTGTAATTTACATAGCTTTTCATTAACTCTGATATAAATAAAAAACAAGCAAGAATGTTTTTCTACTTAAATTAGAGTTATGGTTCTTACCGGTATGTAAAAATTTTTAATCTTCTATCAGGCTCACCGGATCGGCTGTCGTCGAGAATCAGCAGCTTAAATACTATTTGAGTCATTACAAATGTTGATGATAGGATTAGTGGAATATCGCAGGCAACCGTTCGTTCCACACCCACCATTGGAGTAAAACCTGCTGTTTCTATGGAGGATAAGCAGGAGTATTATCAGAAACAACGGATGGCAGTCGTCACACAGATACACATTATTCATAATTCCTGTTGATCCATGTTTTGCGCCAAAGTGTAGGTGTATTTGTTATTTTGATATTTGTTATCTCAAATCTTTGAAAGACTCTGCGATACAAAACGTCCAACTGTTTTCACTCCGTCTTCTGTGTCGTCACGTGTTCTCTCACTCGTGTTGTCATTGGGTTTTATTGCCGCTGTGTCGTGAGACTGATCTCGACAACGACTTATACTATCAGGTTTCAGTGTTTTGACAGCAATCTTTCTGGAAACAAAATGTGTTTTGTAACTGATGAACGATACGAATGACGAATCCTCATGTAAGGAAGTGAGGTTATTAGTTTATGTTAGTTTTATAAATAATGGGCAATAGCTTAAAATACACCAGCTACATATTCTTTCGTTTTTTCCGCCTGTTCGTTAATAGGTATAAGATCATATATATATATATGATCATATATATATATACAACTAAATCATTGCTAATAGTAACGTAGCTACCAGTGAAAAGGGAAAGTATAAATTGTTTTTCCTAAAAAGAACTGTTAGTGTTTAATCACACTTTTGCTTGTAATTAATAATTTCGTTTAAAAACAACAAACGGTGGTCGTTTTATCTCTTGGGGTCGTTCTGTGCTGACTTTCTTTCCCAAAGGTCTTGAGAAAATGACATTTAGAATAACCATCTGGTAATGTTTAACTCATGTCTATATTCATGAAGTACATTTAGTAGCATTCATTAATCACGAATTGTGAATTCTCTATGCGTGGAAAATAATAGTCAGAGTAATACAAATGTTAAGGTAAACACAATATTGAAACAAGTGTTACTCGAAAACCACAATAATAACCGTCTCTGTAATACGACGATCGATACCCTGAAAAGCGTTTGCAAAATGAAAACAAACAATTCCTTGTTCAATAAAAAGTTTCCCAAAACAAGTACTCTTAATGTTTATTTGAATCAATGATACAACAGCTGCAAAACAAGAACTTCATAACGCATATCATCCCTCGCGTAAAGAGTCAGGCAAGGGTGTGCTCAACTACAATGTTTTGATGGCCTTAATTCCACCCTACAGCCCTTGACCAATATTGATAAACACCAGGTATTCCGAAAAAAATAAAACTGATCACGCCCCCTTCCACTTCACTGTTTCGTGACAAAATGAGTGAGAGTTATCTCTATTATGTCTCTTAACCAAAGGTTTCTATATTGGCTTTTTAAAACTTCTTAATAAAGCGTGTGTGGCACAAGACTTAGGAAATCGTTAACTAAGTTAAGATAACCATGAAATGACCGCCTTACTGTTCTGATTTATCTTAACCTTTACTTTAACTGCTACACACAGTGAAGGACTTATTACAACTATTTATGGCGCTTAGGAGCTGGTCGTTTGTTCTCTAGAAACTGGCTCCGGTAAACACTACACACACAAACACACACACACACACACACAGACACACACACAAATACTTACACACGCAAACACACACACACTCACGCCTTCACGGTATCAAATATTCACATACGTTGACTCGTTCATTCACACAAATACATGGAATTCAATCTCAAAGATTTACACTGAGCAATCAGTGAAAAAACCTACTAATGTTATTATGTGCAGCCGGACGGCACACCTACAACTTATCCAGTAAAAAGGCTCAGTGATATACATGCATCTACCAAGTTTATATGTTTATTTTCTTAGCAGTTGTAGTCGCAATTATATGACGCATAACGTGTTTTATTCTTAGAACTATGCTACAAGGTCTTGTCATTTTTCTAACCAAAACCAAATGTACAAAATAAATGTACAATCAATAATTTTTTTAGAGGAATTCCATCCGTGTCCTGCTTGTGAGTTTTGGTAACAAAAGTTTTACTGTACTTACTGAAAATACAAAGGACAACGGCTTGTGAGAGAAACACACTCTCGACAAGCGCGTTTCTATGTTTACCCGTCACTTCCAGCTGTCACTCATGTTTGGTTAATTTAAAGATGCAAGTGCTGGTGTTGATGTTGTCTGTTTGATTATGACAGGTGGTGTTCTACGTAAAAATAGCATGAATCGCTGTGCAGGTAAAATTTATTATTTTTGATTCACTTTACGTTCCATTCCAGGTACTGTTAATGAAGACCAAAGAGGGACTATCTAGAAAAAGTTGGAATTTGGATATGAAAAAAATATTATATAACATACTCTGCCATTCTGTCTAATTCTTCCTCAAACAGTGACCTTTTTAAACGACATCTTTCCTCTTTCCTCACCAAAATTTATTTCGATCAAAAAGCATAAGTATGGGATACTGACGACATTTAAAATCTAATTAATTGCACAGAAATCATTTTATAAAATTTAAGTACGAGTTTTTTTTAATGAAATTCTGGTATATTATGTCATTTATGTTTAGCTTGATTCGATGCATGCTTAAGTCAGACATTTATTGAGGACCACAAAGAGAAAAAAATGTTAACTCTAAATTTTGAAAGAACATGATAAATAAAAATAGGAGTGATGATGTCTGTAGCTTATATTATATATATATATACAAAGGTATACATTTTTATGATAATATGAAATAAAGTTAATTGTCACCAATCGAAGAAGAATCTAAAAGTGTACTTACTAGCCACACTAGGTATGAATATAGTATTTTTGCTGATGCCACTTTGCGGAGCCCAGAGAAGCTGGCAGATATATTCTTTTCCATTTAAACTCCGGCTTACATTATTTGTTTGTAATTTTTCATTCTGCAATCAAGTTTTCCAGGAGGGCTTCCAGCTGATGTAACTGTGCACGTGAAGTCAATCATTCAAAAACATGCCCTTGGCAGTTGTGAATGGGTCCTTCGAGGGTATTCTTCACGTTTTTGTTCAAAGACATGTAATTCACGTGAAAACATCACAGTAGCAATGGTAATGTCTTTCTTAGGATATGTATTGCAAAGTAAGTCATTTATTATGTACTTAATGGCTAAAGCATTTAGAAATTTCAATACCATGGGTGTAATCAGCTTCAACCTTCTCAGTGCTTTGCAGCGAAATAATATTTTATGTTTTGAACACACGCTTTGCATGTCAAAATAAAAATCAAAGCTGGATGAGTGACCATCCAAGTTAATCACCTTATATTTAAAATTGTTGTTAATTAATTGTTCTGTATATATATATATACTGCTCAAAACAATCGAAAGGTCTCCTGCATATTTTTCTTTTATTAATTGCCCTTGAACCAACAGGACTAATTCCTTTTAAATATTTTAGTGAATTAGCTGTGTGGGTGAACAGTCAAAGTAGGTTAGACGTCAATCTAATTTGGTTTTAAGCGTTCTAAGTACAGCGTTAAGAAATAAAAGGTTGTTGAAAACACAAAAATTAGTGCAATTATAGCATTTCGATATAGTAAGGAAAAATTAAAAAGTAAAAAATATGCAGTGCATGTGCACGTCCTGTCCATTGTCCACACAAGTAACTTTAAAGTCCACGAAATATATGTATTACCGGTTTCTGAGCACCTTTTCAATCATGCCTTAAAGTACGAGAAAGTACTGTCAACCAGGGAAGGGTCATTGCTGCAGGTGTTCGAGAAATTGGTCGCCGATTGGTAGTTGTTCACTCTGTCACTGAAACTCCACAAATCCGCTACAGAGCAGCAAACGTTTCTAGAATTTCCTTCAAATTGTATATGAACTCTTAATTAAAGTGTGTGGCGAGTTCAGAGAAACAAAGACTGACGGAGTGGGCACAGGGGAACAAATAAAATGACAAATCTTTCCTTACGAAGGTAACAGGACAAACTTAGTTATGTTTGTTTCCACATTTAGGCCTCGATTTAAGGAAAAGAACTGAAACACTGAATAAAAATAAATAAAATCTATCTAAGAGGGAAAATTATAATAATGTACAAATATCGTTGTTACTTCCTTGTCATGGATTTTTGATTATCCAATAATATTATATTATTTATATATTTTTTTAATTTTTAGCAGTAGGTGATTACGTTAAATAGATGGTCTCTGCTAGTAATCAAAGATTTTAATATAAATGTGTTTGAAATCCTGATTTGGGGTGGTATATTCTGAACAGAGAAATATACATGTAAAGACAGAAAGAAAGCTCAGGTACTGTCTTGCTCCTATCGCCTTTAGTCAGTGTTTCTGATATTTGTACACTTGAGTTGGAATGTTTTTGTTTCCTACATGTGTGCATTAGATGTGTTATCTTCACTGCTATTATTATTCAAAGAAAACATTAAATATCAAGTAAAAAATAAAGTAAAGATATATTACTAAATGTGTAAAAAATTAGTAATTAAATTATATTACAAAATATAAAATTTAATAACTTTGATATAAAGGAAGATCCTGCCTTCTCGGTTCATATTTGTATTTGAATGTGCTTAACAGATAGACCCACTCAAGCTTCATAATATAAAAGTAACGAAAGTCTACTTAAACTTATTTTAATACGGTAAATGTATAAGTGCTATATGTAAGGAAAGCAATGAACAATGTTTGATAAAAGCAATCTGTTTTGTTTTGTATTATTTGAAAAAGTATGCCTTTATTGTTTTCTTTTAACACGATTTTAAATATCAAGATAATTTTTGGAAATGTCTGCGGAGTTAGTACTTACAATTAATATTTGAAATCTAGTTATTACCAAAATTGTTTGCCTTTGAAACCCATTTATTTATTCATAAAAAGTCAAGTAAAAAGAAAGCGTTGCGTAATTTTATTTCAATGTTAGACAAGAATCAGCAATACCATCAAAGTAGCCAATGAAATTACAATGAAACTGCGGTGTGTAGTAGACTAGGGATGTAAACAGTGAGAGTACAGGAGTCAAGGCGATGTTAGGCTGGTTTGAGTTTCATCTCGCTGAACTTGAAGCTCCTAAAGTCGTTATGGACGTGATACCAGGAGGTTCCGTACGCGGCCCCGTCAGCCTTGTACAGGCCGTTGAGGTTAGAGTTGTAACAGTCTCTATACCACCAGGCGCCGTGAACCTGAACGGCACAGTTGCCAGAGTCTTTGTCATTGTCTCGGTCATAGGTTGTAAAACTCAGTGTGTTGTGATACTCCATGCTGTCACCTGTAAAGACACAGAGACACACACACATGCACAATCACGCAAACACACAAGCTTTAATAGGGTTGCACTGGAAACACAAAGCTCCACAACAAACATGTCCGTGAAAAAAATGAAAAAAATGTGCTTATTAATTCTTATTTCTTATGCCTGTGTTTCTCATAATAACGGAGCTACACACGAGAATAATTAAGCAAACAATATTAGTCTTAATCTTAAGACAACACAACATAAAATAGTAGCAATACACAATCGCCCCTTAAGACAGTCTTTTAACGAGCATTTACACAATAGTCACACTTAGACAGCCCTGCAGCACAAATTAAGTGTACACATTGTACTACTACACTGAGGTACACTGCTCTTATTACCGAGTACCGCATGTTACAGGTATGTTAACACAGCCTTCAAAATATAGAACTTGATGCTTTTTGTTAAAAAGATGATAAAGATAAATTTCTAATTTTTAGGTCGCGGAAAATGATATCTTTTATTTCCACTTTGTGTTTTTAAGATACTGGTAATAAAACCATACATAGAATAATAATTGCATCCGTCTGATATTTGTTTTTTTTTATTTAACTACAAAGCTCTTTTTCTTTAGGTTTGACATGGATTTTAAAGATGTAGATTGGATGATACTCATGAAGTCCCAACCTGAGTTACCTTAGGATACTGATAAAATCATTGGACGACGACTATAATGGTTGCCGACAGGAGGTACACGACATAACAAACTGTGCCTCCTCTTAAGTGTAATTGCGCTGCATTTTGCGATACCAGCAAGAATATTATTTGTGGATTTCTGTAACTTTGCAAACAACGTTAGAATATCAGCTTATAGCCATATTGTTTGGGGACTGGAATGACACAAATACCATACCTCTTGAGGCTACGAAAAATCCAGTTAGGACCAAAATTTAAGCCAACAAAACACTAAAAAAAGTATGTCAAACCACTACAAAGCTTTAATGAAAAAATCTGATGTAATATCACTGTCACTTTCTCGGCACTAATTTTTACTTTTTTAACGGATACTCTCACTTGCTTTACTACATCAAACGATCGTCTCACTCACTCAAACGTCTACGCAATTTCACGCCCACCTACACGTTTACAAATCTAGTGATTCCCCTCATACCTTAACCAGCCAGACAGGCAGCCTGCCAGTTAATCTACGTCTTTATCTTACTCTTTAGTGGTCACATACCTGCGGTACCCGAGTAGCCGGACACATTCAGTCGGTAGTTTGTCTCAGGACCACCCACACTGAACGATGAATACTCAGCATAGTAACGGACGCCATTCACCTCTGTAAGGTCAACACGCAGTCGGACAGGTTTGTCGTTGGTCAGTCTGTACAACCTGGACAAGCCTGTGGTAAGACAAGGATATTATTTCATGTCAACAAATAAATCAGGCAGTGAAGTTTTCAACTTTACTTTGCACACAAGATTTTGTGAAACACAGATGTCTAGTATGTGAGTACCGTCATCAAACTAATTTTAAACTTGAGAGATAATTCGTAGGGCTTTGTCACAAGAATTTACAATGAATAAGATCTCTTAGTTTATTACTTTATTGACCTCTTAAAAAAGCCTGTATACTACCACTTCTTCCACTACTCCTACTACTACCAGAAATATTACTACTACTAGTACTACTACTACTAATAATAAAAATCATAATTTCACAGCACATTGCCCATGTGGACAAATCCACCTTGCACTTGGTGCAAATGACTACAGACCGACAGTCAGTTATAAATAGTTATCAGAGGCTATACCTGAGCAAACATATAACAATATGTCTGGAGGAAGATTCATAAAAGGAACAGAACTGTACTCCTAATAAAGCAAGATGTTTCTTCAGAGAGAGAGAGTGTGAAAGATCAGATGTTGGGAAAAATTCATAGCATAACAAAATACTTGGTTAAGGCCTTAATTTTTCATTTAGGTGATAAATATGCAATAGCAAAGAATATAACGCACGATAATGGTAGAGAAACATCCTCACCCAGCCAGAACTCCCCAGTGACGTCACCAAAGCCGTTTTCATAGTCTGTCCAGTTCCTGTAGAAGTCAACTGAACCATCGCGGCGTCATTGGAAAACCTGACCATCACACACAAGTCCATCAGTCGTTACCACGGATACTAAAACCAAGGAATAGGCTCTGACAATAGTCATACAGCATAGTTTGCATCAGGAGTGTTATAAAATAAGGAAGGAAAGAAATTTAATGCTATGAACTGTCAGTGTGTGACCCTGGGTATTAATGGGGTCACACTCTTGTGAGCAGTGTTTAGTACACTGCGTTAGTCGCTACCTGAGTCTGACACACTGACAAACACAAACACATGTACCAGCCAACCACCGCCGTTAGTGTCCATGTCACACCACACTTTCAGGTTCTCCTTGTTGTCTGCCATCTGAATGGAGTAAACACCAGTCTTTCCTCCAAAGTCCTGCCAGCTTTTGCATGACTCTCCTTTTACACATAAAAATAATTTTGCTTGTAAGAGATTTGTATAATGTGCGCAACACAATAAGCTAAATGATAGAAACAAACATCTTATTAGTTGTCAGTACTGTAATGATTATAACAACTAAAGTGTCCCATCGTGCAATAGTCAAGGAAAAGACTAAACCACACCAAATCATGTTGCAATCTGAAGGATTTGGATACTCTTTACCCCCGCGTCCTTTACCTGTTGTACAGAGAGACTGGGAATTTAAGGTAGGTAGGTGGTGGGCATTGAAGGGGATAAAGTTTGTTTGGTTGAACGCAGGAAAAGAATCCTGTCACGATATCTTGTTACCAATGGCGTGAGGAGTTATTTGCTTGGGTTGTAAGATTGGTCAAACCAATCGTTAGGGCAGGATGGTACACAAAAATTAATTTAAAACACAACACATACAGCTTGAATTGATGGACAGCCAGAGCAGAAAACGAACCCAAGATTCAAAAGTGGGTAGGTGGCGAGTATGGAAGGGAAATTAGTTCGATTGTTTCGCTGCACACTAACTTAAAATCATGGGGCTATATGTTGATTCGTGGAAAATCTGAGCACTAATAACAATTCTAATAATTGCTTTTTGACATACCTGTAGTACGACACGCAGCCTCGTTTTTTCTGAAGACTGTACCAGAAGGACAGACACATCTGCTTGTCAAACACTGACTGTAGGGGTCAGGACAGTCCAGGTTGTTGTTACACAGCAAGTTGTACCAGACTGGGTATGAGGCGAACTGTGTAAGACAGGATCTTTGGTAGTGGGTCCATCCTTTACTCGTCTTTGGATACCACTCTGAGGGCGACTGACGCGAGGTGACGTCATGAAGCACACAGAGCCCTCGTACGGCTGAAGCGGGAGGTAAGAAATGAACCTTAACTGAATGTAATACAAATACTATAGAGAATGTCTAAAAGCGAGTTATCCTAACATGTATCAAAATATTAGTCTATTACTCAAGAGTTTTTAACAAAAGATGCGAGATGTACTTTTAATTCTACTTTTGTTTTCCTGGATGCTTTCCTTTAAAACAAACTCTAAATTTACGCTTGTAGGTATTCTTCATTAAACAGTATCCTTCGATTTTTATTATTAATGGAGTATATCTACGATCAAAATATTTTTTTCATACAAACCTCTGTAATCAAAGGTGATGCAACGTTTAGTATTCAGACACAGTTTCTTGCAGTCTTCCACACAAAGTCCCTCCCTGACCTCAAGACTGTGACCCTTTAAACCGCTGTTTGGATACTCCATGAAAGTGTTGTGCAAGTCTTCTGTGCTGCATGCTAATATAAACAACTTGGATTAACAAATATTTACAAAATATCTTTAATTTTAAAAGAAAAGCTCTACTTTTTGACGTATTAAAAGCAACACTAAAAGGAAAGTGAATAAATTTATAATGTCGTCTATCTTTTTTCATATTTGTTTTCCTCTGTTTTCTTCTTTTTTATGCATTCTGACTAGAGGTGTTTTATATTGTTTTATTTAATCTGGATATATTAAACTATTTGGTTACAAAACTTGTTTATTCAAGAAATATAAAATCAAATGCAATTTTAAGCCGAAAACAAAAATTGTTTTCTTGTTGTCAACCATGTCACACAATTTTTCCACTCACTTTCAGAACAAGTATAATAAGTGGATGAGACAAAAAATCCAGGTCGACATCGACACTTGTTCACGTAGCACACTGCGTTTGTGGCATCGCACTCGTCGTCAGTCACACAGCTTGATGTCGACCAGTCGTGTGGCTTGCTAGAGTTGCCAGGACATCTAGACTTTTCACTTGTGAAAATTATTAACAACAATTTTGTATTATTAGCTAGCCTTATTCATTTTTTGTTTGAAGTTTAACAAAGACTGTTGGGATTCTTACCATATACATATAACAAAATAAAATAATTAACAAATTAAAAAGAAACAAAACACAAAGAAATTGAAAATTAATTTGTCCAACAAGCTTGTAAATTATATAACATTTTCCTCCCTTTAAAATATGACCTGTGTACGATCCATCAATCTGTAATTTTCATTAGTGAAAACACTAACATCACTAACATTGCTACAAAGTAGAAGCTGTAAAATCTTTTGTACTAACTATCCTTCTCAATAGATGTGAAGTGTGGACTCTGCTTATCTATATGGAGAGGAGAATACGAGAATGCTTTCTTCAGAAGTCAAGAAGAGGAAACACATCTCACCTCTCTGTAGCTTGTGTCAGCAGACAAGGAGACACACACAGGAGAAAAAAGAAAAATCGTAGCATTTCCATTAACCTGTTAAACACCTGTAACCATGGAAAGTGCAAATGTCATTTATATTTAATGCATGTTTTGTTACAGTAATACCCATAAGTAGAAATTACTGAAATAGATTCTACTAAAAATAAAATTTAATGATGACAGAACTTGCATAGAGAAACGCGCTCTACACTTTACACAAAACCCGGACTAATGTGTCTGAAATGCAGAAATAGAGACAAGAAATATGTTCAAAGGACACAGTGACAGTCTTAAAGGGTTACTCAAGTCTTGTGATAAGGCTGTGGCGACGGTCAAACGTTTCAAAAATATATTTAGTTACAATTAGAGAGCACGAGAGCAATACAGGAGAAATAAATGATTCGTTTCTCACTTAATTACCACTTATTAGCACTATTTCGGTTGCCGATGTTATAAAAATCGAAAAAAAAATTCCAGTGAAATCGTCCCTTGTGTCCTTCCGCCGAGTAATCGCGATAGCTTCCCGAGATGGTCAAGCAGACGAACCTGTAGGTGACGACAGCAAGTGTCTGTGATCATTTCTAGGATTTGAACTCGTGATCGGTGGTGTCTCGTGAGTTAATTTAGAATTAAAGTGAACTTTTCAAAGCACAGTTTTAAAAATTATAGAAAATAGTCTGATTCACTAGATAAGCAGTCTTGGTCATATGTCATAAGGTCACGTGAGGGAGAACGAGACTTCGTCTAAGCAAACGAAAGAGCCCTATGTTATCTCTCTTATTAAACACGACATGCTACAAGACCTTCAATTTTTTCCATATGAACACACGCGAAAATAGACGAGATTCGAGTGGATCATTCTCTTTACTAGATTCTAAGCAGTTTTATTCTTCTTTTACAATTCCTTTAAGAAACATCTCTAAAAAGGAAGCAAGGCTTGTCTCTGATCAACATCAATAAACATAACCTCCAACGGCTTGGAATCCAATCATGTCAGTTCTATGTCACAACTGTTATAGAAAATTAAGAGAATTTGATCGCAGTCAGGGTAAATAAAAGTGGTAACATTATTTTTTATTGAAGAGTTATACGCATTATCAAAAAAATAATTCTGATAAGATAATAGGAATGAATTTGTGAGCCAGCAAATTGAATCCAGAGTTGTTTTTACAGTTTTCTTAATTTCTAGCCAATTACGATATTTAATTTTGCGTGTGAAATGCCAACTGACTGGTTTGCACAAACGACACTGGTCATAAGTTAGGGTTAAGATTTGGGGTAGAGATATGGCTTAGGATCAGGGTTTATATGTAAGTTCTGTTATAAGAGAGTTAATGAGCAGATGAAACGGTCATTTGAGTGAAATGTTTGTCGCCGACCATCGCGTTTGTTGTTCTCACAATAGTAAAGAGACTATTTACAGAACTGGTCGGCCATCTTGACGCTAATCTTTGAACCCGCTTTTCTCAAAATGGCCGCCGCCGGAATTATACAAAAATAACACAGCAAAGAGAAAAGGTCAAGAACCTTCTATTAGACATGACATGTAGTCATCGTCGTACGACGACAGACAAGACGATAAGTGTAGAGAGGGAGCCTGGTCCCCCACATGGCGAATACAGACAAGACAATGAAGTGAAAGTTACTCACGGCACATGCCACCAAGAGCCAGCAGCAGGAATAATGTTGCTACAGACATGGCTGCCTGTACAGGTACCCAGAGGTGAGTTGGGTCCGAATTTATACTCTTCCCCACGCTTTTGTCCTTGATGTTTTGATGATTATTGTGCAGGGATATGGGCAGTGAGCACTGACAGGGTAAGTAACATCATACAGAGCACCCACACCTGTGACTAGAGTTGTTTTCCACTCACAAGGACAGTTGTAGCGTGGACGTGGCACTTTGCAGGATGTCCGTGTCGATGACAAGAATTGATGAGTGTGATTGCATTTTGTGGGCTTGGCACTACTGTGGAGCTTGCCATGGACTTCAGGCTGTTCTTTAGTGATGTCCTCATGATCATGAATGTACAGTTATTCCCATGGTCTTAAGGAACTTTGAAAACTTTGTGTCCTCCCAAAAAGCATTATTAAATGACAGATAAGTTTTACTAATCTCCCCCTCCCTACACAGTCTTCTTGTTCTGCCTGCCATGAACAAATTCACAACCAATTTAGTCAGAAGGTTTGGAAAAAGGAGGTGGAGTGAGTGACAAAGTAGGATAGAAAAGACAACTAGTAATGATCTCACACCTTTTTCATAAAACATGTTTGGAGTGCTTCAGTGCTGATGTACAGGAACAAGAACGGACACAATATTTCTACAATATTTCCCAAGAGTTTAATTAAGGAGAAAGAAAGACAAGATGCTTTCCTACAAGTGTGATGGACAGCAGAAAGAGGACAGCTGCAGTGAGGGAGGGAAGAGAAGCTACTCGGTTAGTAAGGCTGCTAACAGGCTGCTAACAGTTGCCACATTGAAATGTTGGGAATGTCTGGAACTTGCACAATATTCTGCAGTTTGTGCATTCAAATGTCCATCTTCTTTGACATTGGCCACACAAACTCTTTGTAATGATCTCTTTCCAGATAAAACACATTCCCTTGGTCATGAACATGCAGATGTAAATAAAAATGTTATGGAAAAACTGATTTCAGTGAGCTGTCGTATTTCCTGACAATATTAACATGTGCTTAAGAATGATTTTCATGGGACACCAGCAGTCAGAAGGTTGTATTGAGAGACACATGCTCACTGAACATGTCCGTGTCCTGCTGTGTGTAAACAATCATCAATATTGTAACAAGATTCCGCTGATAGCATCCCAGGGACGAGGCAAAGTGAACATCTGGCAATAAATAAATGTTAATACACTTCAGTACCGGAACCTGGTGATAATGCAATCTGTTCAGTAGCAGGAAGTACACGATCGTCCTCCCACCTGTCCACACACGTGACACTCGTGCCATCTGTTGACTGAAATCTCAGCAGCAAAGCAATTCTTCCCGTTGATGTGTTGTACATTTGTACATTACAATATGTATGTCTGTTGTTACACACTTTATTTCACTTGCTTTTGTTGTTCTGTGACATTTTGTAATTGACTTGTGACTCATCGTCCTAGAGCCATGAAATGTTTACCTATTAGTCATTTCCTGTAGACAGATACACACAGTCCGCACTTACTGTACTACTACTAATGAGAATTTCCATAGCACAGTCTCTCAACACGCGGACAAACTTTGTACTGGAATGGTGCCGAAGGCACCCAAACAGATGCGGAGCCCTTGATGATGAATAGGATCGAGAATTTTAAGGTAGGACTCTCGAGCAGAGCCAGAGATGATGGATCCATAGTCCAGCTTGGAGCGGACCAGGGCACGATACAGACGCAGCAGGACCATGCGATCCGCCCCCAGTTGACATGGCCAACTACTCTAAGAATGTCCAAGGCTTTCTGACAAGACAGGCGTAGAGATTTGATATGAGGTAGAAAGGACACTTTACGGTCAAAGATGGCCCCAAGGAATTTTACTTCCTGGACCACTTAGAGTACCGTGCCATTGACAGAAATAGATGGGTTTGGAAACATACTTCTCATTTTACAAAAGTGAATGCATACTGACTTCGTAGGAGAAAATTTGAAGCCGTTGTCTGTCACCCACCTTTGTACTGCATTACACACAGCTGAAGCCGGCGTTCGAGGCATGGAAGGGAGCGGCCTCGAATGCAGATAGCGAAGTCATCTACATACAAAGAGGCCTCTAAACCTGGAAAAACATGTTTCAAGATTGAGTCGATTTTGATGTTGAAAAGAGTTGGAGAAAGAATGCTGCCCTGAGGGACGCCCATTTCCTGTTCCTGAGGATCAGACAGTATAGACCATACTCTGACTTGAAAGAGGCGATGTGAGAGAAAATTTTTGATGAAGAGTGGCATACGACCCCGGAAGCCCAGGGCATGGAGGTCTAACAGAATACCCCGCTTCCAGGTAGTGTCGTATGCCTTCTCCAAATCAAAAAACACCCCTAGAACATGTTCTTTGCCGACAAAAGCATCCCTGACAAAGGTTTCAAAACGGACCAAGTGGTCCAGGGTGCTGCGGTGTTTTCTGAAGCCACACTGCAGGTTGTAGAGGAGACCTTGAGATTCGAGATGCCAGGTGAGCCGAGCATTTACCATACGTTCTAGAGTTTTACACAGACAACTAGTGAGAGCGATAGGGCGGTAAGAATTTGGATCAGAGGTATCCTTACCAGGTTTTGGAATGGGTATAACTACTGCCTCTCTCCACTAGGGCAAAAACAGCCAGATATCCTAAACAGCAGGATACCCAAATAAAGTTAAAAATGTCTAGAAGGAGAAGGAGAGACCTGTGGAAGATGAGTAAGCAGTTGATAAGAAATGTTGTCTGGGCCTGGTGCAGAGTCTTTGCACTTTTGAAGGGCCTGTTGTAGTTTAGAAATAGAAAAAGGAAGATTGTACTTTTCGGAGTTATCGGAAGAAAAGTCACAACCAAAAGATTCCTGAGTAGTTTTCAAGCGTTGGAAATCTGAAGAGTAGTGTGAAGAGGAGGAGTTGAGAGCAATGGTGGATGCTAAGGAATTTGCAACATCTCGTATCTCTGTGAGAACAGAGTCTCCAACCCGCAGATGGCCTATCGAGCTAGCCTGAAACCTTCCCTTTATCCTCCTTATGGCCGCCCTCACCGCCTGGGAAGTGGTACGGGAGGACAGTGAAGACACAAACCTTTGCCACGCAAGTTTTCTTGCTTGTTTAAAAATAAATCGAGCATGAGCTCTACTTCTTTTAAAACTTAGAATGTTTTCAATAGTAGGTTGCCGGAAAGCTAGGCGCTGGGCCTTCTTTCTAGCGCGCTGGGCCACCCTACATTCCTCTGTGAACCAAGCACCCGGGGGTGGTTATTTCGATGCCTCCGTGTAGGGATTGTCTGTGATGAGATTTCAGTCAAAATTGAGGTAAAGACTTTGGCAGGATGCAACATAGGATCGTTACCAAAGTCCCCAACCTCAAAATTAAAAGTGGAATTTCGGAGAAGGCGGGTGGAGCAGATGGTCTGAAAAGCAGGCCAGTCCGCTTGAGCCAAATTCCACCCGCCGTTATGAAGATTATTGTCCCGCTCCAGACTATTTTTAAATTTTAATATTATAGGGAAATGGTCACTGCCGCACAGGTCGTCGTGTACAGCCCAGTTAGTCTAATAAAAGTGCTGGGCTGACCACTGATAAGTCTATTGCTGACTCTGTGCTATTGTAAGGACGGCAAAAGGTGTTAGAGCCGTCGTTTAAAATACAGAGATCGCTTTCCATAAAAAAAAGCTCCCAACAACTCTCCTCTGGTGTCAGTCGAGGCCCCGCCCCACAAGGGGTGGTGTCCATTAAAGTCCCCCAAAAGAAGGACAGGAGCAGGAAGTTGGGTCAAAAGACCCTCAAGGTCCTGTCGGGATATCCGAGCTGAAGGAGGTAGATAAAGACAGCAGATAGTAATAGTCTTGCCCAGGGAAACTCTGGCAGCAACAGCTTGAAGAGGAGTGGAGAGTGGTATCTGGCTAAATAAAAGATTAGAACGAATAAGAAGAGCAGTCCCACCTGAGGACCTTTGACCTTTGACGGAGTCAGGGAAGCCCGAAGGCACTAAAACTAGTCTACCCCGCTGCCTTGTGCTTAGGCCCGCGGGTCACGTGTCACAGGTCATACTGATGACCCCGCCTGTCATTAGCCGAGGTGGTGCCAGCTTGACCAGCTCACGGTTGGTGGTCCAAACTGTAACTAAGCTTTGTTAAAAGTAGAAAATACCTTTTCTACAACACCTTCTTCTCCGGGGGAAAATATCGCCACTGATAAGGTAAACTTTTTTTCAAAATCAAAATCTATACACATTAAACATGACATGACATAAATGGATTAGCACAATTCAATTAAATCCAAAGAGTCACCAAAGTCATCAATACACATGCATCAGTCTCAGTAAGTAAAGCAACCAGAAATCATTAACAGCATTGAGTTTTCGTCAGAAAAATGTTACAAAGTGAACCAATTCACCAACATTTTCATTTTTCTAAGACTGTTCAACATCAACCATCGCAGCATCGTTTATCTTACACCGACTGTTCCATATCAACTTACACAGAACACAGACTGTTCAGTATGCACATGTCATCATAACATAATGAGCGTTTTACACAGCGTGTTCGTCAACCTGTTCGTGCAGCAACTGACAGTTTAGCATTACAACTTACACTTAGGGTACCCCATTGTACCACTAGGGTCTGGCAATAATAATTTTCTAGCACGATTTTCCGAGTAGGTGCACACGCCCACTGTGAGAATGGTGTGTGACTGTCACGTGACTAGTGTGTGAATATAGACTGTTTCAGCACATGTCTACAGGTACACAAGTCCGCTGTGTAACAGAGTCCAGTGTGTCCATCTTATCAGTTGCTGTGTTCTCGGCAGCGGACTCTTGAGACAGGTGTGACTGTGCTTGTGTCCTCACCCTAGACACTTGAGACAGGTGTGACAGTGCTTGTGTCCCCACCCTAGAAACTCTCCCAGCCCCAGGGTGACACGGTGACACCTGCTGGCGCTAGGGTTTGCGCGCGTGCGATTGGATCTCTACAATGCATGTCACGTGACTGGGCGGGTCTCAAACCACCCACTAACGACGACAGAGATCAACGGTCCACTCGTCACCAAGCTCTTCACCAAGCTTCAGCAGGTCTCACGACTTTCAAAAAGGAAGATCCTCCCACCGCTGGAGACAAGTGGACAGAACAGGAAGGACAGAAGGATAAATACTCATACAGACAGTAATAAGAGACGAACAGACGAAAAGAGTAATTTTGGGGGAAAACAGGATTGACAGTTTCATGAATTTACAGATGGTTTGAGTGTTTCGACTTTCTTTTAATGTAATTTTCAAGCTCACTGAAAAACTTTCTACCATTGTTTTCACTTTCCACGAACGTTAAGCCGAAATAGTCTGATGATTTGTTGTGAATAGCACTTGCCTCCCTTGTAATAAACTTCTGGAGAAAATTATCAAAACTATACACTATTATCATAAAATAATCAGATGCCACGAGAGTTTATGATAAAAAATGTTTAATTCAAGTGTCATCATGTGATGACAATTTCTTTTGTGTCATGAAGTGTCGCATTCGTATTGTCCGTTGCCAGAAGTCACAGCGATGTCTTCTCTTTTCATCTGTGGCTGTCTTCACTTACAACCGCACCTTAAAAACACAAGTAAATAACTTAGTGTCAAAATTATCAAACCTAGTTGAATAAAACCTAGAATAACAGAATATGGTAAAACTCCTCCTTTGATGATGACGATGATGATGATGATGATGATGATGATGATGTCACTGGCACTAGAAAGGTCAGTGTGTGAGGGATAAAGTTAACCAAGATGGAGAATACATCAGATGTAGAGTGACAGAGATGAAATCACGATGAATTATTGCTGTTGTTGTTGTTGTCAGCCTTTACAGGACAAAGAAGGGAGAGAAGCCACACACAGACAGCTGCTGGACCACTAGAGCAGAGTGGCCTCCCTTACACTACTCTACTTTACATACTTTACATACCCTTCTTTCGCAGACGAAGGTGAGGGCAGTCGAGATGAGGCAGGAGTTGTCGTCCCACTGTCCGTTTCTGTACATGAGGGCACAGCCCTGTTTACCCCCCGCGTTGTTGGGCTCCCCAGGGGCCCAGTTGCTGTAAGGTAGGGGTCTTCCGGTTGACGTCAGCACCCAGCGGCCTGTTTGCTGGATGTCGTTGATACCCAGCCAGCCATTGTCGACTGAGATGACAGAAGGAAAAAAGAAGATGTAAAGCTGGCATGCCAAGAAGAACAAGAACAAGAACAAGAACATGAAATAAAAAATCTATCTTGATATCAGCTCTGCACAACTGGACATTAGAAGCTCAGAGCTCAGCTGCTAAACACATGTCTAAACCTTTCTTTTCTTTTTTAGATGCAAGTTTGGAAGAGCTCTTTGAAATTGCTTTGAAACCGGTCAGAAGTCAACAATTTCAAGAAAATAATTTGTTTTTAGACGTTTAAATGTTCCTTGATTAACATTTATCATATTTTATTTGCAAACTGTAAGAAAATAATATACACTCGTGTAATTACCACAATATCTTTGCAAAAGATTTTCTAGTGTTTAGGCTGTGTGTTGCAGTATTGCTAGATTTTAGCAGAAAACGTGGGCAAGAGTTGACCTTAAATGTCACTACCCACGTGAGCATAAGCTACAGGGCAACCTCACGCACATCACTCACATGTGATCACACACTTCACCACGTGGCTCACGACCCCCCAATCCTGCTGTTCCCCGAACACGAAACTCGACGTGTGATGTAAAGTATATACAAATTTAATTAACAAAAAAAAAAAACCAACAAAAAACAAAACAAACAAAGAAAGGAAAAAACAACAAAACAACAACCATACAAATGCATGCAAAGCAAAGTCGTCTAGGGGAGTCCCAGTGCTATCCGTGCTAAGAGTACTCCACTATCCCAGTGCTGCTACCTCTCTCTCTCTATCATTCACTTCACACGCTCATCAACTTAGCTCTGATGTTAAAGCTGTTCTTGTTATTGTGGGTTCACGATGATGGTTGGGTGGAGACCAATACTTCAGCCGACAGTCACGGCACTCTCAAGCCTTTCACTTGAAAGTGTTGCTCCGCCTGTTCGTCGTCTTTCCTGTCCGATCTGCCAACCATGTCGGAGCGACGACTGCTCTCCCGGCGAGACGTGGGGTCTCCGACGACTGCAATGCCACCTACAGTCGCCGAACGAACAGCACCTTCATGCAAAGCTCTCCGGGTCCTTGGAGTGCAGTGAATCGAGCAGACGTGTTCCTCGTCTGACATCAACGACTTCTGACCTTAGCGTCGAGCTATCTCTCACAGGTAGTGCAGTCCTCTCACAGGTAGTGCAAGTCTTAGTCACATAATTCTTTGATGTCCATGGCGACAGCAGGCAGTCCTTCTGTTCTTCGTCACTGACTCGTCCCTTGCTCAAGGTTCTCTAACCCAAGCGTCCTTCCTCCCGATAGAAGTGAAGTCTGCCTTACAGATGCTACAGTCGCTTCAACTGCTGACCAGCTGCTCCGTCCACTCTGACGTCATGCCGAGAAGTACTGCCTGGTTCCCTGTTCCCTATTTTACTTAGCGCATTCGCACGTCACATACACCAAGGGCTGCCATTGGTCCCTCACTAATCAACCAATCAAGTAGCCAACATTGACAAGAGAACGACTCCCCCTCTTTCAACAAATGTCAAACTTTTAAACAAAGATAACGTGTAAGTGCATAGAAAACGAATTTTATAGTTTGATCATGTTTGACACACACCATAGCTAATGTTTTAATACTTTTAATGGTTTTTTAGCGAGTTGAAGCGATGGTCATAGAGGGACCTCAGCTAGTATAGACTTTACACCTTTCTATACATATAAAGTAAACAATTAATTCATTATTCTACTTGCATGTAGTGGTAACCTAGAGGTGTTTGTACAGGTGTTTGTACATGTGTTTGTACAGCAATAGAACAGAAGGTGTCAAGTCTTGCGGAAATTTGAAAACAGCCTCCCTTACCATTTCTGCTCTTGTAAATGTTGTTGACAAACATGTTCTCTGCCGCCGAGTTGATTTCGACAAGATTAGCACCAAGTAACTTGCAGAGACTCTGTGACAAATATGAAATATAATGTCCTGAAATATCTGTTATCTACAAATATCTATAATAATAATAATAATAATAATAATAATAATAATAATAATAAAGATACCTTTCGATCTTTACATATTTAGCTAAATCTTGTTTCTCTGTCGAATGTATACAGGTAGAGATGAAAAGTGAGTTACATTTACAGCACCAGGAGTATTACAAGATCCCAGACAACCTTGATAGACAAATGTCGGGACTATTTTCACAATCTGTAAATAAAGCTCTCGTATTTGTCAATGAAGACTTTATTGTATCACCAGCGACTTGCAATATCAGACAAATCATAAAGCCGAGAAATACATATTTACATATTTATCTCTTTTGTGTCTTTTACACCTTATGTAACTTACAAGATACTGATCATAACTCTGTATGTGGCGTGTCTAACCCTAACCCTAACCCTGGCATGGTCTCAGCCTCATCTATTTCCCTTGCTGACAATGTCAAACTTGTAAACAAGTATAACATATTCATGCTTGACACAAAGCGCTTTACAGTTTGATGATGCTTACACCAACCACAGTTTATCTTGACCAAGCTTGCCACAGACGGCGACAGTGTTTTAATGTTTGACACAAACAAGGCTGTACTTTTGTAAAACCTTAAATAAGTGTTTGGCGAGTTGAAGCGATGGCCATGAGGAGTTCTTAGACTTTGCAGTTATAGAGATTACACATTTGTAAATGTATGCATGGAGCTAGAGGTTAAGTGCTGGCAGAGGTCAGCATCCAGACTTACTGCAGCATCTATCCAGGGCAGAGGATGTTGGATGTAAGTGTAGCAGGACAAACCCAATGGCACCCAGGGAGTGGGACACTGACAACGGCCAGGTCTCCACGGGCGTCGACACGGCGGTGGAATGGAATGAACACCTGCACACAGTACGCCAGCACAGACAGTGACAGCAATTTGCATCGTTATAGTCGAGTGTGTTTATTAAATAAAATGTACACAATCGAGGAGTACTGGGACACAGCAACATCTCTACTCATACTCACTGCTCAAGCCCACGAGTGTAACGAGAAGAATCAGTTTTGCTGAAGACATGTTGGCCAGTGCTTGACACACGATGCCAATAGGTGTTGTGAGTCTGTTTTATACTCTATACCACAGAGTGCCATCATGCCAGTCCAGTACCACTGAGAGGGCAATAGTAGCTCTGTGCATAATAAGGAAAGTAAGCTTTGCAAGGTCCACACGCTCAGTGTCTCCACTTTCGCCAGCGAAGCACACATTTCACATTGACCCTGACCTTTGTCCTCTCAAGGAAGTGTGTTTGCAGCTGATTATATATGCATAATAGTACTGTATCTACATATTATGTATGTACAATAAGCCTCTTCTTGACTGATGACCACTGGCGAGCGGATATGCTGGTCCAATAGTACGTGTGGGGGTGAAACGACTGGCTGTCCAGAAGTTGACGAGTGTCCTCAGTCAAGACTGTGTGGACCGGTGATCAGTCCTGTTCCATGTGTTTGTCAAGCAGGTCTTTCTCTGTCAGACTTGGCTCTGACCTGCTCTGAGATGCTGTAAAGAACCATCTTACTGAGTGAAGACTAGCTAGAGTTGCAAGAAAGGTTTCTTACAGTGGCCTCTCCAAGGTCATTGGATTTCCGTCCTTGTAGAGGAGTCGGACTAACCTCTTGAGGCTTTTGGTTTTCAATGTCTGAATTCTTCTCTCCGTGTCGCCAAGCAGACTTCATGCCTTACAACAGTATCTGCAGATGGGAACTATGAGTATCTGGACAGTCTGTACTTTATAGTCAACCTGATGGAGCTGCTACCCGAAATCTTCTCCTGGCTGGGTATGGTTTCTTTCGCCGCTGGAATCCTGAAGCTTAAGGATGCTAGTCAAAACTACATGGAAGTGTATTTGTATCTGGGTATCGTTTGCACACACAGTAACTAACAAGAAATGGAATTAATGAGATGATAAAGTACATTATTTCCAGTAGAAATGACATCAACACACAATGCTTTAACACATACTTTCAGTGATGTTTCTGGAGCTTCTATCACGTATGCAAAACACGATCAAGCACACAAAGGCTGCCTTAGTTTTTGGGACATCTCACAGATGGGAAGAATAAAATAATTGACATACTATTTTATGAAATATCATCCACCCTTACATTACATCCATATCTCATTACGAAGTGGGGGACTGGGTGTTTCAAGCAACCATGCCTCAGGAACTGTTTAATCACAAACTTACAGTCACTAATAAAGCACACTAACACTTTTCAAAGAACCTTTTTAATTAATGAAGGAGACAAAATAAAGAAGCATTGACATCAAATATCCTATCATAATGCATCAACACATCATCAACATCTGAAGTATATATAACAGTATGTTAAAATAAATACATGTAATGTGATAACACGAATTGACTACAAAGTAAACATTAGGTGATGTCATGCACGTGACTGATTAAAGTTCCCATTGTCACCTCGTCAAAGGTGCCACTGGAGCACAGGAGCCAAACGAAAATCGTTTTACAGAAATATCAACTAGTCTTATCTTCCCTGTCTTCTGCCTCCTCATCTTCACCATCCTCATCATGTCCGTCCTCCTTTACTGTGCATACTGGACATTTCCAGCCTGTGTCCAGCAAAGTGTACAATTCTCATCCTCTCAAGGATGCTGATGAGAGAAGCAGCGCTCTGCCAGACACACTGTGAACCGTTGCTGAGAGTGATTGTCTCTTGCAACAAACAAGTACCAAACACCTTATCATTATAAAGAAATAATTAATCACTCAGATCAACTCCTATAACTATCTTGGGTAATCAAGTAAATCACACCTGACCACTGAACTCGCCAGTCACTGTCAGGGTAGCAGCATCAATTATTGTTGATGATGATGATGATGATGATGACGACGACGATGATGATGAGGAGGAGGAGGATGATCAACTTACAAATAGCCCGCAGAAAAAAAGGTTACAAAAATTCAAATCTTCAACTGAACATCTTACTGTTTGTATGTTAACGGATGTAACTCGTGTAAATGAATACTTTAAACACTTTGCACCTGGCTAAATGACTCGATTCCCTCTTATAAACAGCTTTATAGTAAAAGTCATTCAGTGGACACGGGTGGGCCCGGGCATTGCAGTCTGCTGAAGGAAACAAAGTTGTCAATAATGACAGATTCGTACTTATTGCTATTGCCACTTTCATTAGCTATGAACAAATAATGAAATCGTCGTTGCTGTTGCTAACAGTATTACACAAGTGTTGTTTGTGACTACATTATTGTCTGACAGATGAATGTCACATTGTTACATTGTTTGTATTCGGCTGTCAGTTGACATAACTTGTTTGTAACTGGCAGAGGACTAGTCTCCCTCGCAGTGTGTCGTCCTCGCGCTAAATACTGTGAAAGAAAGCTTGTGTCACCCACAAACAAACAAGAAAGCAACAAAGGAGAAAAAGTAAGACTCGGCGAGAAGCAGCAGGGCGCATCCAGTGTGGGTGACGGCCACCACATTGCCGGAGCATCAGGCACCACAGCTGAAATTCCACACCTATCATACTCTAATCAACTCACACCTTTATCAACTTCCGGTGACTAGTGGATGAAGACACGTGCATGTTTGCCTGTGACTATCACAGTGCATGCACACCCAACATCACACAATATGTGTGCCGTGTGATGTCACGTGACTGACTTTGCTTCTCGTGTAGTTTGCACCTGTATGTACATAGAGATATGTATTTACAGAGCTGTTAGTCAGTGTGACTGTATGTCAGAGGTCAACTGTATATATGCAGATACATATTTACAGAGCTGTTAGTCAGTGTGACTCAGGCTGTTTTTCGCAAGACTTCCGTCCAGTGTGACAAAAGCACTGTCTACATGGGCATACAGCAGTGTCAGCTCTCAGAATGGTTCACCGGGTTAGCTGCAAATGTCTGTTCACTGTCTCTTGTCACAAAGACTACCTTGAAGTGTGTTGTTGTGTGACAACATCTTAGTCAGCAACAACACGTTGGTGTGAACAGCACTTGACTGTTTGTGTGACATGTTAGTGAGATGGTGTGACAACACTCGTGTGAACAGCACTTGTCTTGATTGACTGAAAGGTGTCGACCTACTCACATTGTAAGCACCACTGACACATTTCTAGCATAATGAATGTCTTACTTTCTCAAAATTATGCAGAAAGGGCAAATTTGAAATTCAAATCATCTTCCGTTTTTGCCGTTGCACACATTTTGTGACCTTTAACCCTCTCACCGCGCGATGAAAAGATGCATTTGAATGTCGGAATAGCACAGGCAGCACCAACCTCCCTTAGTAACCTGTTTGCAAGCAACTCTCAATGCTGCTCCACTTCCACAGTCTGTGAAACGATCCTGGTTCCCACCTCACTTGTGGTGCACAGTAGATGGCACATTATATGTAATTATGGGGTCACGTGCTCCTCGGTGTGAGGGAGTGGGAACTGGAGGTGGTGAGCTAACTCATTAGTGAGTGTACTCGGTGAATGTAGACATCGGCGATGTTTAGGTTGCAGGTGACTAGACTGTTCACAGTGGGACAAGAGAGGTACAGATGAAGTCACACAAGATGTTTGAGCACACAGCACGTGCTGAAACCTCCATTAACCTCGGGCTGGTTACTAGATGTCTTGGTGACCTGTGGGACTGTCAGCAATGAGCTCGGGTGTTAGTGACAGTCCCACCCTCTCGTCATACTTGTTGTGTTGCTATGACATTACTTCTGTGATTAGAATAACATCTCGTGTGCTTGTGTGCGTGCGTGTGTTCGCGTGTCTGCATAAAACGTTGATTCTTTGTGAATTATTGAATTATTATCGCCCCATGATACTGTATTTAGTTTTGGTGACAGACCAACCATCACACCACGATTTTAGTGTCAGAGAGACAATAAAAAAAAAACAAAAATAAAAAACAAAGTGCCAGGAAATCATCATGATAACCTGTTTATAGTGTCAGAGACACAGGTCACAGTTCACCACACTCATTTGCACAAACAACAACAAGAGAATCAATCAGGCTGAATCATGAAAGGTTCGGTGTAATTGTATTTATTTAAAACACTTCACTTGCAAACACCAGTCTTCGAGTAGGTGAACAGAGTGGATGCCTTCAGTCTTGGCCGTTAACGTGGATCACGTGACCAACACCATTCAGTCTTGTTCACACTGTTCAACAGAATTAAAGGACATTGATATTGCACTCTTCGCTCTCACAACATCCTTCTGCTCCGTGATTCTAACTTTTATTCCGCAGTTGTCCGTCTTCCATTATTTTTTCTGTTCACTTTATCTGAAGTCTTTTGCCTTCTGAAATTATTCATTAACTACAGCATGTTTGTCATCAGAGTTTTTGTGTCATGAAGTGAGCCGGTGTCGTCAGTGATCGGTCTGTGTCTCTCTTGACCTATGACCTATCGGTCTATGACCTACTGACACTGGCCTCCTCTGTTTATAAACAGACCGGACTTTCCCTCGTTAATACCCCTTCACATCCCTGAAACACGATACGGGAGTTTGAAGCCTGTTCTATCCACCTCTGTGAGTTGCTGATAAATCTGTGAGGATACCCGGGTGTGACCCTCACCGTCGACAGCAAGGTGAGTTGTTAACACCAGTATTGTTACAACCACAGGACGGTCGGTGACAACATAGGGAGGAGGAAGGTGTGGTTAGTGCTGATGTTAGTGTTCGTGTTAGTGTTGGTGCTGATGTTAGTGTTAGTGTTGACCAGGCACTGAGGGAAGCTGGCCAGTCAGTGCTACTTACATTTTTTCTCGCAAATGAAGGAGTGAAGCTTGACGCAGTCGTCGTCATCCCAGAAGCCGTCGGCGGTCATCTGAAGACAGTACTGACCTCGACCCTTGCCGTTGTTTGGCTCATTTTTGGCCCAGTTGGTGTAGGGCAGCCTTGACCCGGAACTGGTCAGCACCCACTGTCCATCTTTCACTAGGTCGTTCATTCCAAGCCAGACATTCTTTGCTGTGGGTGTACAAACATCTCTCAGCTTAAAACTGTCAGCATCTTGTGATGATGTAGATGTGTCTGAATGTAATAGTTTGTTTTGCTGACGATGAAAGGAATGAGAGAATGGAAATGAAAGATTTCAAAGTGAAATGAGTCTCACGTGCCTTTCTTGCGGTCCATGAGCTTCTTCACAAAAGTATTTTCTCCAGGAGAGGTGACTTCTGCAAGTCGAGCTTTTAGCAGCTGGCAAGCAGTCTGAGGGCAGACGACAAGCAGACGACCAGGCGACCACCCAGCAACACACAGATACTTACATTAATAAGATCCTACAGTGATTACTGTCCATAACATTTCCTACCAAAATCATCTTAGTATAAACAAGGACTGAAAGCTACTGAATGTCTTAGAATCTGTAAACATTGGCGAGGTGATGGTGATGGTAATGACGACGACAGCGATAATATTACTAATCATACTGATAGTGTGATGTGATACACCTTTCGGCGTCAGTTGGTTGTCATATTCTGTACTCAGTGACTCACCTGAGCAGTCAGCCACGATGTTGCTTCCTTAACAAAGACATAGCAGAATCCTCTGTACTTTCGCCAGTAGCTTGGACAGGAGCGAGACGCTGTACAAATGTTAAGACAAGGCTATTTAAGTTCCATATTATTCAAGTCTGATAGTAAACTGTAAATAACCCGAAAGCTAACACAAACCACGGAATATTAGGTTTTTAATTGTCATGTCCTTATTGTTATAACCGGAGTCAGACTAGAGCTGCAAGAAAGATGTGGTCAGTAAACATGATGATCTTTATTTACACACTGACCACGACCTCGGTCAGCTGACTCATATCTTGCGACAAGCTTGCGACAAGCTTGCGACTAGCTTACCGCAGAGACTGAAGCAGGCGAGGAGAAGGACCAGGACTCGACCCATGGCTGTTGAAGCAACGGCTGCAGGGAGACTGGGGTTTGAACTGGCGTGCGACATTAATAAGGTTGTCTCCACCGGAAACACAGCGATTACAAGGCTATCTACGGCCTGCCAACACCGGCAGAGACAGTCACTCCAGCGTGTCACGTGGGTCACGCACCACGTGATGGTCGACGAAAGCAAGATGGCGGCGGTAGTCACGACAGCTCCACAATGACAAATGCAGCGAGAATTGTTAGCGGAGTGATGATGATGTGACAAGAGTTGGAAAAGTGAAAGCAGCGGGACAGACCTCAGCAGCCTGGGTCCCGTTGCTGGAGTGAGTGTGGGCATGGTTAGTTGCTGTGCTGCTCGCTTTATTATTGTTTGTTTGGGGTGAGGGTGTTTATTCGTGAGATATCTACAATACCAAACACTCTGTATACTACCCTCAGCTACTGGCTTCTCACAGCCTTATAAACAGCATCTCACCCACACCCTGCTTCACACTCAAGTGTCCCAGAGCTTGAGGAGTTTCTCCTTGAAGCGTTGACTGTCATTGTACATTTATTATATTTGCATTTCTCTAATTTTTGCTCGAGGGCAGTAGGTACAATGATCCTAAAGAAATATGTCAACTAAAGTGTGTTGCAAACATTTATTTTTGTTGTGGGAAGCGACATAGAGCATGGGTAAGGCGCTAAGTTGAGGAAAGATGTTTTCAAGACTTTCCTCGCTGTGACGTAACTGACTGTCAGCTAACGTACATCTGATGACGAGACGATTTGATGTCTTGTCAACGTCACACGCTTATCTACCCCAACGTCAACGATAATGTACAGTTGGTATAGCATCAAAGCTCAACAGTCGCCACTTTGCTGTCGGTGTTGAAGAAGAAGATCGAGAATGAGGCTGAAGTCTGTAGTACCTGTCACCTGTATGTTGCTTGTCACGTGCACGCCAGGTAAGACTACAACAACAACTAAATATTTTGTTTCCAGCTGTAAATAAAACATATGCTTGGTTTCTTACAGCCTTAACATGCTTTACTGTTTGGTTACATCAAATAAAAGATGTTTACTGAAGAAAATTTTCGATATTTAACTGTCAAAATGTAATCTTTTCACGAAATAGAATATATAGTATTTGTAAAAATAAAGACTCCTTACTACTACCATTTATGACCTCTGACCTTTACCTGCCCAACATCGCTTGCTATTGCCTGGTCCAGGGGATCGACAGTTGGTTTACTGAAGGCCGACTGAGGCTAAATTAGAGAAGCTCCAGGTGTTTGTTAATGGGATTCCAATGTCGTAAACTTGTGGCTTCAATGTTTATGAAGTATTGCAAGAACCCGGATGACATGAACCCTGTGGGCTTACCCCTACCCCTACCCCTACGCCTACCCCATCTCTTGCACTGCTGCTTCTCCTGGCGATTTGATTTGCCTTCTACAGAGTGAGTTTGTTAGTGTATCAGAGGGTGTGTTCATGGTTCACAGCGAACGAGTAATGTGGTGAATGTATTACAGAGCCTGTAGGTATTTTGTGTTACAAGCTAGTAATGTACAACCTGATGTATTACTACACAGACGACATCCGGGCAATAATATACACCACGTGGTATGGTGACCCCTGTAGTCTGTGTTTTGTGAAACTATTTGACCATGGAGTGGATGTATGTAGTCTACAGTGATTGTCCTGACGGCTGGAGCAGCTTTGGGGACAAGTGCTACACCTTGACTAGTCTTTCTTATAACTGGTCTCAAGCTGTTGTAAGCTTATTGTTGACATGTTTCTAGTAAATAACAATGATAAACAATATACTGTACTTCACATTCAATGACAAATTACCGTGTGACTCACACTTTGTTATTGTCCTCCACATCACATTTGATTGCTTGTTCTAAACTTGACACCTCTTGAGAACTGGAGGTCGCCCTGAGTGGGAGACGAGCAGCGGCTTCATCTTGTCATCTCCGTTTGTATTGGCGCAGAGCGAGAGAGCCGATCGTTCATTGGCTGTGGCCAGGCAAAGATGTCTGCTTTGCCGTTATTGTCGCGTGTCCAACATTTTTCTGTGCCTGTGTTGCTCTCAGTGCTTGGGGAAGCCCGGTAATAGAAAGGTAGCTGACTGCACACGACGGTGGACGTCTTTTTTCCAGGCTATTTTTATCCGGTTGGCGGGGAAAGGTCTTCTGCTGACTGCAGCAGCGGCTGACGTCATTCACATGCTACGTCACGTGACGTCGGCCTGAGTGCTGTTTATTCTTGGCGACCACTTGTTTCCATCTCCGTTGTTTCCAGGAAAGCACATCAGCGCCTGTTCGGTCTGAGGCTATTGCGGAGTTTTGGTGTCAGTAGCCCTGTCCTGGAGTTAGTAGATCGCAGCCTCATGGACAGCTTATGTTTCCTCTGTATTAGAATACTCCATTGGTTTTTAATTGTGATTTAGAGTTATGTCTGCAGGGTAGCACTTTGAGCACGCCATTTTTATGAGTTCAATTTTGAAAGGAGAATGGAGGGCTACAGTAGGTCATGGATAGAGAGGGGGAAGTGTTTTGTTTGATACTGAAGCCACCTAGTGACCGTTGTTCTTTTGTTTTCTCCACAGGCTTTGTGTACGTGCTTTTTGTACGCCTTTTGACAGCTCAATCATCTTTGTCATCTTTTTCATCTTACATTCTTCACGTGATCTTGTCAACCTCGTCCTGGTTCTTGTCGTCACTGTGTTACTTCGATTTCGTCACCTCTTCTTCTTCACCTTTTCCGCCCTTGCGTGTGCGGAGTGGCAACCGTTCTACGTTTCGTCCTCCCTTTATTTCTTTGTTCCGTCTTCTTCGTCAATTGGTCCTGCGTCCTGTAGTCAGCAAGGCAAGGCAACTCTGAACTGTGAACTGTGAACCAGCAAAGGGTCCCGGCACACATCGGACAGACAGTGTGGTTGTGGTTGTGGTCAACGCAAGAGTGTCGGGTAAGGCCACAGAACTGAAGGAGACAGTGTCAACAGAGTGCACAGTGTCTACATCTATGTCAAGTCTAAAGGACTCAGGGGCAGCTACTCTACAGTACTGTGCCGCAGTGTGTGCTGGTGTTTAACTGTTTTTTTTTTGTTTTGTTTTTTTGAAAAATTATTTTTCCCTTACTAACATCTGTACTAAACTTTAGTAAACAATCTTCTGTATTGTAAGAAATAACATAAGGCTTTCTTTATGTAACTTACCTGGTCTGTCTTTACATTACACCTGATAACACTGTGTGTAACTCTCTTGGTCTGTCTGTATCACATTACACCTGATAACACTGTAACTCTCCTGTCTACCATATTTAGTTCCCTGTTACCTGCCTTGAATCTTCCTTTCATCTGACATGAGGTTGTACTTTTTCTGAAGGTTACAGTCATGAGCTTGTTATGCAATGTTAGTAAAGTTGTAAGTTAATAGAACAAGAGAAAGAGAGTAGATACACGTATATCTACATGTGTGTACCTTATCATAGTTTGGATTAGGCTTAGACATTAATAATTTGCTCAGATCCTAGTTGACTGCTTGCTACTGCTATAAACTGTGTTGATATTTAGTCTTATTTCATTACTTATCTGATAGACGTCATCTCAAATGTTTATTTGATGACAGTGCTACCATCCCTCGCTCTGTGATGTACTATGTACAAGTAAGTTAGCATTAGCTGCTTTATGTTGGTTGTCATGATTATTTGCTGCAGTCCACAGTCACTGCCCAGACAAGTGGAGTGCCTTTGGTGGCAAGTGCTACATCTTAAGTAAATCCTTCCAAACTTGGTCTGAATCTTTTGTGAGTGGAATGTTGTCTGTCCACCCTGTCCTTACTGCTCACAATATTGTTTTATGGTAGATACTGCTACACTTGACAAGAATCTTTGGCATTTCACATGTTTCTTACAAGCATAATGTAAGACATTTCTTTGAAAGTAAAAGCTAGCCTGGTCATATTTAAGACGAGTGATCAAGCAGGAAAGTAAGAATAATGCAGTAAATACTTGTTTGTCATGAAAATGCCATCAAAGCTACCGTTTTTAGTCTCAATGTGTCCATTTGTCATCTTTCAACTGCAGCCTTTAGTCTCTAACAACCACTTTCCTTTTCTATGAATTATGTTGTATCCGCAGCAAACTGTGACAATATCACCATCTGAACTACTAGCTCACCACCCGAGTAGGTCACCAGGGTGGACTGATGCTGACCTCACCTCTCATCCTCGCATCCCCCTAGAGACATTCCACAGAAGCTCTTTTAGTCTCAGCATTCTGCATTCACTCATCCTCCTCATTCACTCTCTCCTCTGCTTACTCACTCCTGCATTAGCTCCTTCTCTTCTCATCTTCCTCCCTGCACGTCATGACCGTTAATGATGAGGTCGTCCGTGAGCTAATGTTTGTGTTCATTGTTGTCTAATGGACAGTCACTTAAGTGATGTTTGTTTTTATTTTTGTCCAGCAGAGTGTGAGCTAGCAAATACTTATTTTTATTGCTGTCAAATGGTCAGTTAGCTTATAATGTTTGTATATTATTGTTTGGTAGACAGTTATTTGATGTTTCTGTTTATTCCTGTCTAGAAGATAGTTAATGGTAAGGGAATGTTTGCATTCACACAAGGAAATTTGCTTATGTTGTTGTTATTACTACTATTGTTATTAAATTTATTATTATTATTAATTATTTAGTATAGTTTTACCGAAAGCTGTTTCTCGGATATACAAAAAGACAAACATTTGACGCCATTAACAATCAGATAATATAGATATGTTCATTGGCATCAAGTTATTAGCAATAAAATTCGCTTGTTTTCACGGTGCAGAAAGCATGCGGAAAGATTCGCGGCCATTTTATTAAGATAAATTCAGCCGCGGAGAATGATTTGGTGAGGCAACTCATCAACCCTAACTATAGTGAGTATATTATTTTTGAAGACACAGGTCGCCAATAGATCAACTTTGTTTTCAAGTGGAAGTGTTTTTAGAATTTTGTGTCAAGTTAGGAAGGCATTTTGTTGTTTAGACATGATTAAAGGAATTCAAGAGAAGTTGATTTTGCAATCAAACAGATAACATTATATTTCTTCCTCTATCTTAATTAAAAGACACGAACGTTTCAATGTGTGGAAGACAGTTCTCACCTGTCTATATAGGTATACAAAGCTAGCAGACTGGTAGGTGCACCGCCAAGAATGTTTCAGTAAGATTACTTTTGATGGAATATGCTGTTGTGGTTTGTGGAATAATAATACATACTATTCGTGAACTAGTAACATAAAGTGATATGACTTTTGTAAAAGCTCACTGGGCGTGGCTACCGATACACGATTTGAATAAGGAGGGATTGTGGGAGCAAGCCAAGTCGAAGAAACCATTGGTGTACCATAACTGGGCCGTCGGAGAACCAAACCAAAACGGCGACGAGGACTGCGGGGCGATGGCCGCCGACGGGTTTTGGAATGACCTCTCGTGTGACCTCTTCCTTCCTGCTGTCTGTCAGCGAGGTGTAAGTAAACTCTCCCGCCTTCTGTCAGCCACTGACATACAGCACAAACAGAGGGTTGGTATCTTTATATGAGTATTACACAGCTCATTACAGTGTCAACATGTGTCTGCTGCCCGCGTGTGTTCAGTAACCTGTAATCAGTGTAATGTATGGTGATGTCGTCCTCTTGGCAACGATGTGATGGAGGGAAGCAATAGCGAGTTACACACCCTCCGGACAAGCTCCCCACCAGGGAGAGCACATACGAGATGAACATCAGCGTGGGTAATAACAAACTCACATTACATCGCTGGGTTTAGCAAAACAAAGATTGGAATGAACGGATAGACAAGGTGCTGTTCTTCACATACTAAAGGGTTTCATAGCAACCGACGGTAGCTGCTCGGTGGACGTGTTTCAGGACTACAGCAACAACAGCGGCGATGACCACACTCTGCAAGACTTGGGACAGCAGACATTTTGTATATTTTCCCCAGAAACATTGTTGACACCTAACCTTGTGAGAAATCTGTCTTTTGAAATGTCTGTGGCGTGCTACCCGGGTAGTGATTGCTCAGTGAAAGATGGTTAGCACTGAGGAACAGAGACTGTGTGTGTGTGCACGTGTGTGTCTTTGACAGTTTGTTCGTCTCTCTTTTAAATTCAGTTTTAATTAAGTGACAATTATATTTTGTATTCTCAACACGTATGTGCTCTTGTTCACTGAGTGTTGACTGGCCGTGTCGCTGGCTTTTGACGGTTGACTGGCGGTTGACTGGCGGTTGACTGGGTGTCCGTGAGACTGGTTGGACCTGAGAGCGGAGCACACGACACAACAAGGAATTGACGAGGGCTTGATGTTTGTGGTTAGATTATCAAGATGTGATGGAAGGGAAACGAAGCACAACTCAACACTGAGGTCACGTGTGACAACAGGTATAGCGACATCTACACGACACCCGACTAAGGCTTCAAAGTCCATCTTTCCTCCTTTGTTCTCTTTAAATGTTGTTGTGTATTAAAATCTGTGATCATAATGTCTGGGTTGTGCGGTGTGTGCTGCTGGTGTGTGTTGTATGTGCCATGTGCTGCGTGAAGCGTGAAGTACATCACAAAATGTCATTAATGTTTCCTTCAATAAGATACGGGTATTACTCTAATACATCGAGGTGCTTGCTACTACCACGTGTGCAGTCTGTGACCTGCTTCACTGCTTTTGTGTCATATTTCTAAGTGGACAATTTTTACTGCTCATTCTTTTGTGAACATCGTAAGTGAAGAATCTATCTATCCCTCTTCGTTCATCAGGTTGCACATAAGGCCTCAACCAGAGTCCGCCACCGATGTCGATCGGCTGAAACCCGCTCTAGGTGACCCCATGTCTCTAGGTGACCCCATGTCTCCAGGTGACCCCATGTCCAGCCCTTTCCTTTCATCTCCCTTTCCACTGTTCTTCTCCAAGTTTCCTTTGGGCGGCCTCGTTTTCTTCGGCCGTCTGGAGTCCATCGTAGGGCGACTGTAGAGAGGTCTGCTGTCTGCTGGCGGAGCACATGTCCAATCCATCGCCAACGCCTTCGTTGAGCCTGTTTGGTGATGGGCTCAGTTCTTCGGTGGAGTTCTTGGTTGGTGATGGTGTTAAGCCAAAAGATGTTAAGTATGCGCCTGAGGCATCTGTTTTGGAAGACGTCAAGCTTGTTACTGATGGTTTTGGTCGTCTTCCATGATTCTAATCCATAAAGGAGGGTGCTGATAACATTTGACTTGAAGATTCTCAGTTTGATCTTCTGACTGATGTTTGTTGCCTTCCATGTGCTCCTGAGTGAGGCCAAGGCCTGGCTGGCTTTCCGCATCCCCGGTGTTTGACATTTTGGACCCAAGATATGTGAAACTGTCAACTTCCTCAATCTCTTCTCCATTTAGTTTGATGTTGTCTTGGACTCTGGCGTTCACTCTAATATTTTCGTTTTCTTTTGTGTTTGTGTGTGTGTGTGTGATTTAGTGATCATTGCAGTATTTCCTTCAACAGGAAGATCTCACGTGACACTAATCAAACAGTACAAACACTTAACTGTCACCTTAGTATCTACCCCGTAATGACTTGGGAATAGCCAACTGAAAGAACAGCTTTGTATCACCTGGGTACATCCAGTCGGTGCCCGTGTGGGGCAATGAACTCACACTGGAGGCCGGAAGTGCACTAGCGCTAGCTTGTCATCATCCTCGCAGTCATCGCTGTCATCACACCTCATACAAACAAACAGTTTTCATGCAGAGATAATTTATTGTGCCCAGTAACATCTGTGTCCCACACTCAGACTGTTCACATCAGTTTCATCGGCTTTGTCGTCAGACTCACAGGCTCTGTTGCCACGAGACTGGCGGGTGTGGGACAGCCTGGCTTCCTCGTGGTCACAGGTTAGTCTCTCACTTTAAGTTGAAACTCAAAACAGAAAAGCAAAGACATGTACATAATATTGATGTCAAGTAACTGTATTGACTGATGTCTGCTCAACTCTAGTGAAATGTAGAGACAGCCAGGTCTTAGGACAGACAATCGTGACAAAGATAGTCCTAACTGACATTTCTCTGTTTCCACTAGAAAAGCACTGCATTTGTAAATGTGGATAAGCACTGTGAGTAACTACTGTAAGTAAACAATGCAGTTAAGGTCTGTAGCTAAATATTGCAGCTAAGTAATGTAGAAAACAGAGAAGCATTTCTGTGAAGACCTAAAGTAGTGAAACTAAATCTTGAAGCTTATTTTAGGTTTCTAAGGTTTCACAAATAGTAGATCACTGTCAAACTGATATTAGAAATGGACAATAAACGTGGTTGTTTATTTTTATTTGTTCAGGCTTTCATCACAAAAAGTCAGAAGTATTTAGCTTTTGTACATTCGTTAAATGAATGAAATGTTGATTCAAGATGAGGTGTACTTAACAGACGAAAGTTGGATGTCAGTAATCTCTTGTTGTCAGACATGAGTGCAGCTAGTAACACACTCTAACATTTGTCAGCATCGTTGTGAGTTCAACACAGTGCACTAGACAGCCTCAGTCAGTGACAATAAACAGCATAAAGATGGATGCTGATGGAGACAAGGGATGTTTGATGAGGTGTCCACACCTTGTAGACAAGAAGACAGGTAGTGACAGGTAAGACTTACTTCTCTCGCAGACTGACGAAAACTCGGATGAAGGGGATACGGTATACCACAGACCACCGATTCCGATGGCAACAGCACTTTCGTTTCCATTCTGATTGTTTAGTTCTGCATGCGCCCAGCTAGAGAATTTCAGGGCTGCGCCAGACTTCCACACCCACTTGTCCTCCTCCTGCTCGAGTCCAATCCACGCCTGAGGCACTTAAAGATTAAACAAACTTGTCAGTTGTCATGACAACGGGCTCAGTTGTGTAAACTCGCTTTTGTCAGAGGTTAAAGGTTCCAACACTTGTCTCCTTCAGCTCACCGAGCTCTTGAATACATCAGCAAGTGAGAGGAGATCCATCTCCGTGAAAACAAACATTGCCCCTAGGAAAACTCTTTCTCTAGCACTGGACTCTTTAATTATTAAGAGGTTACGGGACCTCTTTGTCCTTGTTACCTCCCTTAGAACTCATTATTCCTTCTCTTCGATTGGTTCGTTCCCCTTTGCTAATTAGTACAGTTTGACCGATAAAGTTGGCAAAGAAAAGACTAATGTACTAAACCTTGGACTAACTGTGTGAGAGGAGGACATCTTAAGGCGACAGAAGTTTGCCAAACACAGTCCACAACAGATGTACCCGTTACACACTGGGTGTGTGGTGTGGAATAGTAGAAATATCACATGACCACACACACTCACACATTTCCGCTGACACGTGCCTATGAACGGACACACAGATACAAACACACACAAACTTCGTCATTGAAAAGTCAAATAAGCAAAACTAGTAAAGGGGAGGACAGAGAAATGCATCATAAAACTTCTTACAGCTCAGGCTGGTGAGTGAAGCCCGTATATAGATATTCTCAAGGAGATCGTTTATTTCGACAAGATTGCCACCAAGTTCCACACAACGAGCCTGCACAAATAAGAATAAACACACATTGTCGATCGTTTCAATGTCTTTATCCACAATTTAGTTTTGAAAACAATGTTTCTGAGACTAAAATCATTCACAACGGGTGTGTAGTACCCTGTAGTCAGCATGACAAAATACAAGTATTAGCATTTTAGTGACATCTGACAGTTCAGTCTAACGACCTCCTCCCTCTACAAACTACAGTAAAGTACAGACAAACAAACTACTACACCTACAGCCAGGTAAATAAAAGGGATATACCAACACAGAAATTGTCAGTGCAAGTTGTAGTCAAGACACCTACAGCCTCCACTCACACCTCTACCACACATTGACAAACCACAAGCTTGTAGTGTGACTGACTACTGCGACACCAACAGCAAAATACAACAACGCAAAGTTCAAAGTCCATTAAAAACTACTGTCAGGACTGAGTGTGTCTAGTGTATTGACTATAGAAGGTGTAAACAAACAATCTCCTCCACTAGTGTTGACTTTTGCTGGTAGGTGAGGTACCAGGTGGTAGTGGTGTGGAAATACTAACCTGCAAGACACCTTCATGGAGTCTGTTTAACTTGATTGTTGATAAAATAATTACTCATGGAAGATTAGGACAACAAGCTAATCACACATTCTACTTCCCTTTTTTTCTCAGATATCCCAAGACACTTTGTCCTTGTCACATTTTCCACACTACAAATTGTACCTGACTACACTTTCTCAAGTCAACTTTTGACTTTTACAATAACAACACTAATAAATTACTGAAGTGTAACAGTCAAGAAATTTCAAATATTTTAACAGTTTCTGTTTTATAAATAGCGAAAGTTCGGTTGTGGTCGGTGTAGACTACCTCGGCCGTTAGAGGGTGGAGGTGTGACATGATAACAGTAATTTACTAGCTTACACAACCACAACGACCCTTGCGAGCAGCTCCACCTCGAGCACCGACAACTGACACTGAACATGTGATGAAGCAGACGACCATAATTCCACTAATTACATGTAAAGATACTGTGGACATGTGTAGGCTGTTTGAGTTTCACAAGATGAACAATAAGTGACATATTGTGAGGGTGTGTATCCCATAATAACATCAGACTATACATGAAGGCCTACACACTTACTGCAGCGTCAATCCATGTTAGCGGTTGTACAATGACGTCATAGCAGGATGAGCCAAACGAAGTCCACGAGTCTGGACACGAACAGTCTGAAGAGAAGAAATAGATGAAGGGCGATAAAATATTCTCTTCCTATTGTCTTATCAAACTTTCATCATTTCCATGATCATGAATGATATTCGCTGTACAGAGAACTCTCACTGTGCTGTCCATATATATTTACATTGTGTTTTAATGAATATACCACAAAAGCTACAAAAGCCGTTTCTAACATACCGACATAAATGTGTAAGAAATAAAAGACTACAAATGATAAACACAAGGCAGCTACAACTGTAAGGATAATGAAGATAATTTGTACTCAGTCTGTCAGGTACCAATACTCACAGCACGTGCCACACAGCAACAACAAGAGGAGGAGGAGCGGTGTCGGCGACATTTCCGTTGATGCCTCAGTCAGCAGGCGTGTGACTATTTATAGTCTCCACCACGAGCATCCCCGGTGTTGATACACGTGTCAACAGGTCTCGTGTTGTTGTTTAGAGATTACAGATTTTTAGTATCACCTTGTTCAAATCTGTTAATGGCCTCGGTAATGGTTCTGATAACAAAACTCACACTGTGTGTCACGTCACTTCCGGTAAGTATACTGTTTATATATATTTGTGTAGATTGATATAAAATACCTAAATATATCTGGGAAAGCTCAACATAACCATTGAAAGCCCTGATATCTGTAGGACATGATGCTATGTAAGTAAAAGAAGTGCCAGAAATGATGGCGTGTGTTTGATATTTAAATAACTGCAACACAACAATACAGTCACGTGACACTGCTCACTGTTCATACGCCCTCACCTACACGTGCAGACGACAGGTTGTATTTGTAGATTGACAAAACAATTCTCCGTCAGGTGAACTACAGGGATGCTCCTCTACTCTCTTTGTCGCTAAAATATTGTTGATTATATATCTTTAGTGTTGTCTGGCACAACAAAGCTGCTTTGATGTATTATCTTACAATTTCACAACTTTCAAAACAAAACCTCCAGCAGTGACATCAGCAGACATCTGTATTTACTTACATTATCCACAATGTCATCTCACGCAGACACACCTTTGGTACAAAACTTGTAATAAGCTGTAGAGACCATCCGTGTAGAGCTCGGTAGTCACCGCCTGCAGCCACACACCTGGACACACATTCACTCACCTGTCCATCAAGACAAACACACACACACTGTGACACACACACACACACTGTTTTTTGTTGTCCAAGCTCATTCAGGTGTCGGTCAGTCAACTGTCGCGGATTTACTGACGTCAGCGAACCACAGAAGACTGAACCTTTTGAGACTTTTGTTGCCGCACTTTGAGGAGAACCTTAGTAGAGGACACTGTCAACTATAAAGTCATCGCGTGAGCAATAATAATTATACTTATGGACATCGTCTGCGAGTCATGCACTCGTGTGTGTTAATACACAGGCAACCAGAATCACTCAAGTCTTGACCATTGCTGACCCTCAACTATATTTAACCTCACTAAACCAAATGCAAATCAAACGATGTAGGAATACCAAATGGAAAACAAAAGTCTACATCCCCCATTGTGAAGTACAATGGACAATTAATGAGATGTTTTAATATTTTAACAACGCTATTCTAAAATATGTTTACAGTTCCAGATGACTCTATACACAAAGTCCACTTCTATAGTCTGTTGACCACAGGTCCAGTCTATCTGGGGTCTTGGGTATGAGCGGGATGCAGCCTGCCCTAGTGTGTCAGACACCAGCAGCAACACCCGGCAACAAACTGGACAGTCTGTGTAGTGACCCTGGCTGGGGGAGCTCGTGGGTCACGCTTGACCAGACGGTGGCTGCTGTGTCTGTGTTCCTTGGTGTCACTTGTCAGCCACGTGTCTGTGTGTGTGTTGCTCTCAGTGCTGGGGTCGCCCCGGTAATAGAGGTCGCTCACAGCAGACAGCTATGACGTCATAGTCCAGGCTAGTTTTATCCCTTTCGTGGATGGGTGGAAGGTCAAGGCCTTTTTTCGCTGACTGTACAACGCCTGACGTCATGCCCATGCTACGTCACGTGTCGTCTGCTTGATGCTGTTTGTTGTAACAATGGGGGTTCGCTGTTCATAGCCCCTCCCAACCCTGTCCGCAGTTATGGCGCAAAAAGCCTTCACGCGCTTTAGTGTCACGTGGGTGTTTTGGGCGCTGGCCATTGGTTCCAGCCCCTGGGAGACAATGTAGCGAACCCCACAGCATAGTGACCCTCGGGGCATCTTCCTGAGACGCTGAGAGTAGGGGGTTGTTGTGACAGAACAGAGACCACTTGGACAAGGTGCCGTGTTTATTATAGTGCTTTTATTATTAATTTTTTGTCTTACAAATATGCATTTAGTTAAGATTGGGCTTCTGAAATTTATTATCCGTCTTTTGTTGTTGACATCAGATAACACAATGGTGTATAAAGAATTATGTCTGCATACCTGAGAGCTAGAGATATGACTGCAAGTTTAAAATGTTACCTTGTTCAGTCTTAGATTACTGATGTGTTCAAAGTGAGAATTATATTGCTGCAACAAGGTGTGTTTATTAACAGCTGTTAATACAAAGAGCCTGATGTTACTTGATGTCAAGAGCACAATCGCACAATTCACAAACACAAAACAAACATGATTTAAAGACTGCTTATATTTTAATTCTGAAAGAAAATTGTTTGAAGTACAAACACTAAGACGGCGTTTGCAAACTTCTCACGTGACATCCAGGATCCGTTGACAGCAGGGACGAGAACAACGCCTTTGTTACACCAGTGTAGGACAGCCTCAGGCAGCTAAAGATGACAATGTAAAGAAACAGTAAATCAAAATATAAATCAAATATTACAAACTAGCAAATTCAAGTCATCACTGAGAAATAATATAAACTAATAAAAACACAAATGAACTGTATCACTTAAACACAATGGAGGAAAAAACTCTGAAAGTTTAGAAGAGTGTTGGTAGGTTTAAGTGCTCACGGGAGTCAGTAAGTATTTGTGGAACATTTATATTTAATGAAGGTTGATCCACTCTAAAACTCATCTTTATGCCCGTTGTAAAAGTGATCATTTGGAAGATATGAACAAAAAGTTGAAATTTCTTTCCTCTGTACTTGAAATGTTTTATTAATACTACATAACACTGATACCCAGAGTGGAAACACACTTGTGTTGTTTCTGACTTCTTTCACATATTTACAAAGAAAAAACTTGTATTGCTCCTGACTTCTTTGATATGTTTACTAAGACAAAGGTCAGCAGGACTCACGCTTCTGGCAGACAGATGGAAAGAGTGTGGCGAGGTCACACTGGTCATCGTTCCACAATCCACTTCTGCGCATACCGCCACAATCTTCTCT
>SRHC01002766.1:0-41975 GCA_004794325.1 Pomacea maculata
TGGACCTGCGAAGCGATTGGTCACGATGGAGTCACGTGTCTGCTGCACTTCCAACAGGAAGGTCACAAGGTCAACGTGACGTCCGCCAGAGTGGTGTACACACGGATGAAGTGAATTCATCATTCCTGCGATGAAAAGGAAGAGGGCGAAATTGTATCGGACAGAAGATGTTGACATTTAATGAACGAGTTCCGGTGATCGTTTACACTTTACAGTATCTAAAAACGTTTTGCGTTATACGGTCCTAAAATTTTAGGAGGAACAGTTAGGTTTCATGTGTAAACCGTTATTTTGTTGCCACTGTCACGTGTTTGTCGTTAGAATTTTTATTAGCGCCTCTGAATCATCGCCGCCGTGTGACACAAAAATCAGTTAGTTAAGGTTAGTGTTTTCTGTGTCAGTATTTTGCAGCACATTTTTCTATTGTTAGCATCTAAACTATCTTTTACCAATCACTACATCCACGACTTCCTTTCTCTATTCATCCCTGTCTTTATTCCCTCTGTCTGTTTAGTTCCAAGTCTCTCTCGCTCTAGACTTCTCACTCCATGTTTACATCCCTATGTGCATCTTGATATCAGCATTGACATACAGTCTAATACTGAAACATTCTCTGATGCTTTCCTTTATGGCTTCACTCGTATGTTGATATAATCAGTTGCCGGCTATCTTTCTCTTGCTGTCAACCTCTTCGGTAAAATCCTGTGGTATGTATACTATTAATCCATCTTTCTTACTGCATCATCTTTTCATCAATTATTTTCTTTTTCTGTTGATTCATTTCTTCAGTCTTGTAGCAGACTTTCTAGTCATTCAAATTTATATTAGTTCTAATAAAAAAATTTTTCTCATTATCTTTCTTCTTTTCTTTTGCGGATTTCCATGCTCTCAGCTCATAACAACATTTTATTTTGGGAACTAATTTACCAAATAAATCACAATTAAAATGTAGATACAAAGTTTTAAGTGTCTATACCTATACTGTGCATTTTGTTTCAGTGTTTTTGATTGGTTGGTGTCATTCGTTGTTTAGGTGAGAATCATTCCTACTTTCTAATAAACAGTGTTTCTAACTGTTTTAACTGTAGTTCTGTTCTGTGTCCAAATTCATTGAGCATGCTTACTTTTGCAATAATAATATTGAAAGTAGTATTTTCTTCACTTTGATTCTCAGCATAAAGTCGTCGTTGCTTATTTAACTCCGAGAGAAAATATTTTCCACCTGTTTTTAAATTTCTTTTAATTCTTATTGTCTACTGAACAAGTCTAAATCAACAACCATCAGAGCCACCAGGCCATGGAGATCACTTTTGTTATGTTTTCCATTCCATTATCTTCTATTATATACACTCTAAAACTATGTTTCGTGAGCGTTAGTACTGATCGCCATGGTGACATGCAGACACACCACATGATAAAAATTACAAACAGCATCGAAGTCAGCATAAAAGGAAACAACGACAACAATAGTTTGAATTCTACGAGGAAGATAAATAAGGACTAAAGGATGCTCAGTAATATTATGAAATATTAATATTATATATATACACCAGGGATTGTCGTTATAAACCAGAGGACCTACCCCGCCGATTCGCTTGTTACCACCCCACATTTTCAAGCTTGCCCTTGTTTTCAGTTCCAGAACCCAGCAACACTTGGGGTCCACAGCTAACACTAGGATAACTTAACATCTAGTTCATGGCCAGGGCCCCAGAATATTTGCTGTGAAGGCCATCACGCACCACGAGCCGTTGTCACCGTTTCTGACGTCACCATGGTTAGAGACCAAAACAATGTTGGAGACAAAGAACAAAGACAAAGAACAGTATTTCACACCAGCAAACTACACTTAGAACTAGCTCACATCGCTGGCCATGCCTCACCTGTCACTGAGTTGCCTGTAAAGTATTTTTTGTTTGTCTTTTCGAAGGGGTCTAGAAAATGGCGCATTGATTGGCCGGCATCTGAAAGCCCGTTGGACTGCCTCGGGTTAATTGCGACCAGAAAGAAACTTTGAATGGCCATCAGAAACTGTTTTCAGGATGGCGTTTGGTGTCAGTGATGAATGAAATAAAAACAGAGCATGTTTCACACAGGTCGTCTCAGGCAGCGGGCGAATAATAAAGATGCAGGATTCACCCAGTGAAGTGAATGTCATTCTAGAAAGTGTTTTAGGTTTATATCTCACCTACTTGAAAGAAATCTTCAGCTGGAGGTTTGGACAGGATGTACGAAAATAGCGAGAAAGCGATTTGTCAAAACGAAACTTGTTTCAAGCTCTTTTAGCAAATTAGGGACGAGTAAAAAACAAGCTATTACTACTTTTTCTATAATTTATTACCATTCAAGGAGTAATTAATGTTCTGGATTGCAAACGCGTTCAATTGCCCCTGTTTAACAGTTGAGTCTACTGGGAAAAGTATTCTGCGTCATACGGGTACCGAACCGGTTAGGGTCAGACTCCGGCACTCTAACTACTCTCCTACAAGTCTTCGACTCTCCGCAGCAGACCTTCTGGGAAAAGTCAAAATGAAAGACGAATGATTTTAAGGTCAGATGGGAGGGTTGAGGAAAAGACTCTTAATTCAAGATGGTTACAGTGTAATTATTAGATTGTGAGCTCTTAGACACGATTACCGTTCATTATAAACACTTATAAACACAAGATGTCAGGCGTACAGTAATACAGTCAGTATTGTGTGACTCTCAGTTGTTTAAAAAATGTCAATTATTTAGTAGGCAGTTGAGCGATGACTAATTTTATGGCAGTTTCGGTATTTGGCTGAAGGGCACTAACATCAACACTAAGTACGATTTCTTGTTAATTCCCAGACAAAGCCTGGTGGTCTCGTTAGTGCCATCGCCTTCAGCAATGTTCTCTGTGAAATCATTTAATGACGACCACCTCGCACTGTTTCAGTCCACCTCGACGATCGAAGAGCCTGGAAAAAAATTGAATGCAGCCAGCTTGTCGTCGATCCGAGCAGCTACGAAACGAAACCAATTTCATATGAAAGATAATTGATTTTGAGTCTGTTCGGGTCGGTTGAGGTTAGAGAACTCGATACTCCTCATTCAATAACTGGCATGCACCATCAAACAGCACATTCAATGGGGTGAGTCTGCCAAGTGGAGACCGGAGCCAGATTTCTCCCAGTACCTGGAGAGACGAAATCATCGCCAGTCGCATCGATGAAATGATCATGCAACGGTCCACTTTAATCCTCGATTGTTTGTTATTCATCATGGGCGCATCAAGACTGACAGGTCTGTCTAAAAAAATTCATTTGAAATATATTTTGTGTATTAAATTACATTTTAACATAATTTTCAGATATTTCAACTTTCTTGCTGATTAGACATCTATCATCTACCTTTGCTGATGGTAGACTGTTATTTTGTTTGACTTTAGAACCAGATGAATCGTGTAAATAAATTTTACAGATTTATACGGTTTTTATCAGTTGATATCAGTTTGAATCGGAATAGTAAATTGCCGATTACCAGATTAACATTGCAATAAAATGTGAAAAATATGATAAATCATTACAGATTCAAAGTTCTCGCATGTATGCATGTATATACATGTATATGTGTGTGTATATATATATAAGTAGTTAACCCTGACAGTTGACTGATTCACACAGTCATAAATATGTAAGACTGTATAAAGTCTTATTCACTTTCTTTGACGTATTTTCAAATAATTATTAATATTCACCTGTTGTGTTGTATTTGTTGATCAACACTTTCAGCCAGCATTGACGACTGCAAGATTCCGCCGTTTGACACCAGCCGATGTTACCAGGTGTACACGGATCTTCTGTCCGGGGGAGATGCGGCCGCGGCCTGTAGAGGTAGTGGACAGCGCCTGGCTACTTTAGAAAATGGGAAATTGTTGAAGTTTGTCATCGACAACTGGAGGTAGGCAGAACTGTCTAGCAGCAGGAAACAAATAAATACAGTCAGTCCCTCGAACTTTTATCCTGAACTGAATCTACTAGGGTATGAACCAGTCTAGTCTGTACACCTTTGAGATCATCAGTTAGTACAGCCAGATGCCATACACTGATACACTTGTGTCTAATCGATCAACCACTCAAAAAATATCTCATACATTCAAACAGTAACTACTGAGAAAAGAAGGGCCATAGTCGGCTCAAGTAGACATACTGGAAAAGATAAGTCCTCCCAAGAAAGATAAGGAAAAAGCGGTGTCATGGATTCTTCCTTCTGAGAAAAAGGAAGGAGGAAAGTCGAGGAAGCAGAAGAAGAGTTCAGAGACTTTGCATCAGGATGTCGTCTGAGGTCATTGATACACGCAACTAGGAAATATAATCAGTTGATGATAAGCAATCAGTCCAGAAATTTGTATACTGCAGATAAGCTGTAGTAGCAGTGTGAGAAGAAGGTATGTCGTAGTCTTAACCATGGATTATCTCATCTTCGTCGTTTAGAGATGGTGAGAGCGAAAAAGAAAGAAAGAAAGAAAGAAAGAAAGAAAGAAAGAAAGAAAGAAAGAAAGAAAGAAAGAAAGAAAGAAAGAAAGAACAAGAGGAAGAAGTTTTTAACTTATGCCTCTGAATCAAGTTTTACAGAATACAGCCTCACTTCAAGTGACTGTAAATTGTCACGTGTTTTAGAATTCCACTTGTAAGAATCTACTGGATCGGCCTCTCTTGGACAAGCGATGGACAGCAGTACACGTGGACAAGCGGTCAACGGCTGGATAGGAGTCTGTACACAAACATACTTTTCAGCTCCACCCTTACAAGCTCAGTCTACGGAAATATGTGTGGAGTCTTCTACTGGCCCATTGGAATATTCACCACTAACTGCAGCTATCCACGCTACAGGATCTGCGAAACTGTCAGATGTAAATGTCTGGGGACAATGTTTTTGTTTATCAGCTCAAGCTCTTTCTATCACCGCTTATTTCTTTTACCTCCCTTCTACCTTCCAGTTACCATGAAGGCATAGTAATAATGCCAGATGAGACTTTGTCCATGGGCAAAGTTGAACACCAAGGGTAAGCATCCTACCTCTGAAGTTGCGAATTGTGTCACTTTTCCTTGAGTTCCCTTTATCCTTATCATGTCCTTATCCTTATCCTTTTACTTTTTTGCAACCTTTTTCCTATCCACTGTTCACTGGTAACTTTCTACCTTCTTTTAGTGTTGTCTAGAAAAAAGTCTATTTCTTTCTTTCACCTTATTACCTCTATTATTGGACTAAATAGGCTCAAAAACTGTAAACAAACAAACAAAAAAACAAACTAAGCAAAACAAAAAAAAAAAACCAAAAACAAAACTAAACAAAAAAACAAACAAACGAACAAGCAAAAAAAACAAAACAAAACAAAACCAACAACAACAAATGAAACAAAAACAAAACCAACAAATGTTTAGCATTGACTAACGATTATGATTTCACTCATGCAAGATAACGCTGTCTAGAAATCACAAACACATCAGTTATCGTCCCAGCTACTATGTAAAAGCAGGTCTGTGTAAAAGTTTCTTTTCATTCAATAAATTCAACCTCCTAAAAATTGTATTATCGCCATTGCACGTGAATGACAGAACAGGACTCCAGACGAAAATTTGAGATGTTTGAGTCTTTTTCGTTGATTCCAGATAAATTAAACATTTCTTACAATTTGGCTTTTCGCGGAATATTAGGTGTTGAAACTTCCTTATTTTCTGTTCACAGCATTGAGTTTTCACGCGAGATCCGTTGGTAACGTGGTCAGTGACGTCAGCAGTGGTCAACAGGTAGCTTCTGACGTCGTCGTTTCCGTCATCGACTGCGTGCGCCGATGCAAGGGCGATGAGACCTGCCTAGCGATAAGTCACGATGGAGTCACGTGCCAGCTGCATGTCCAGCAGGCGGGTCACAACATCACCGTCACGCGCAATGTAGTTGTGTACACACGGATAAACTAAATGTGAAAATAAATCAGTTATGACAGCAACTTCAGCTAGTGCAAATCATTAATCAATCAACAAATCATTCTGTCCGAATGAGGAGATTAAGTGTGATTGGACCGGACCGATCAGGCATAATTTTTTTCTTTGTGATTAATTAACAGTTTATGTCTCGTCTATGACGCTACGAAGACAGTTTGCTTTAAAGCTAACTATTAAATCACGATTACTAATATTTCCTACATCCATGAACTCAGAACATGTGATCACGGTCTAATAATTTTAATAACATTTTATTGTCATTTTAGATATTTTTAGCTTTCATAATAATATTGTCAGTGATATGATATTTTGCGGATAAATAAAAAATTGAAACACTGTTTCATCGATATTTATGTGAACTGTGTGTGCGATTTATTTGTATTCTTGCTTTTGTTTGGTTCTTTATTTTTTTGTATTATTGGCTGTACATGCGGCAAACGAGAAATGAAGTTTCTGTCTGACAACTTTTGCGGTGTGAAAAGATGTTAAACTTAGTGTATGTACCTATCTCTAAAGTCCAACCGTCCAAGCTTTTTGTGGTCCAATAACTCCCAGAAAAAGAGGGAATAATTAAGTGTCAAACACTCGGCGACTTGACTGCTGACTCGTCTAAATAGCTCATAAAGATGTCGGTGTTTACCTCCCAACCTCGACCACCTAGTTCTCATGAAATCCCACCTCACCAACTCTTCCAGAAACTATCATCCCCCTTCCCCTCTTGTCACGTGATTATTCGAAAAACAAATGCAGCAGCCACCACAAGACTATACACAGCAGCATATGTAACAGCTTCCTTGAATACAACTAGCGATAAGAACGATTTCTGCTCGACATTATCTGTGAACAAAGAAAGAATAATTTTACCAGTGAACCATCTCTCTTACCGCTAACATCAACTGTCTTCACTTTCCATCTCTGTGACTTCAACTGATAACTGTCTCCATTGTTCATCTTCGAAACAACTGAAGACAAAGATTTTCCACTTTCCTTCACTTTCATTTGCAAGATCATCTCGTCAAAGTATGTTTGTAATTCGTCGTACGTATGCGGGGTAGGTATGCGTAGGATGCATTACAGTCTTGCTGAAATTTAGTGTAAATTGTTTTGTTTTCTTTCTTATTAGATGTCTAGGTAGAAAATAATTTGGTGAAATTTAATGTTTAATTTGTTGTTGCTGTTGTTGTTGTTGTTCTTCTTCTTATTATTATTTCTTTTTGTAATGATTATGATAAGTAGCCATTTACACACTGAATAAAATACCTGCAATATAGCACGCTACAAATTAAAGGGAGCTCACTATGAAAAGTTCGATTCTTATGACATTTATGTAGTTACTTCCCTTGCATTGCCGAGAATGCATGTAAAATAACAAAAAGTGGCAAAATGGTTCTCAGCTTCGATCTTGATTGCGTAAGCAAAATGCGGCTTAGAGAAAGCACACCGATACACAGCTCGCTCCACGGTAAGACAACAACTGAATGGCGAAACTCCACCCGTCTTCCCGCACCCTTGACTGTTATTAACACTGGGTTACCCTGGAAACAGACTATTGTCCCTTCGAACAGCCAGCTCTTTATTAGCCTGACAAAGTACAGCAAGCTGTTTATGCACACAAACACAAAACAATTGATATCAACTTAAAAATGTAATCTTTTGTATTGTGTCTCATTCTGCTGAAAAACAACCAGTTGTGGTTTTTTTTAAAATGTGATCCAGAACACTTACAATGAAGTCAATGGCTTAAAGCACGAAGGTTATTAGACTTACCTCATGTTAAAAAGCAAAAATTTCTTTTTGACTTGCCAGGTTTTTTTGTCTTTCCCCTGGAGACCACTGGACAAATGTCTGCTGGAAACAGAATATTTGTTTGCAGCAACAACAGAAACATGGTGTACTTCGAGATTATTTCTTATATCACTTCCACGACAAACGCACAGGCCGGTCCAGCTTTTTCACTTGTTCCGTTTGGGGCTAGTCACTTCAGACCATTGTTTAACTGATTTCACTTTTTATTAATCCTTCTTCTTCAAATCAGTTTGCACGCCCAAAACAAACATTTATGCCTGGTCAAAACAAAGAAAGATATCTTTAAATGCTGAGTCAGACAAAAGCATGTTCGTCAATATGTCAAAAAAGTGTGAGAAAAAAAATGTAGACGACTATAATAAGATCTGAAGAGCTCTGACACAAGACCCTGCTGGATTTAATAAAAGCAGAAACAAAAAAGATTAGGTTTAACGAATAGTGTTTCTTTTCAAACTTTTTGAACCCTTCAGTAATATCGTAGTTTTGTTTTAAAATGTAAAGGCGTATGCACAAAATGCAACTTAAATGTCGAGGGAGATAAGCATAATCATATTCTTTATGCGATTGTTTTCTCAGAGGATCGATATATACTAACTGCTAATCAAAAAGCAAAAACTAAGTAAGAAAATATCTCGGTTTCCATACTCTACTTATATTTTGCTTTTTTACCTGGTAATTTGTGTCTCCCAGTGATGTCTTGTAAAACTGTTCTACAGGAGTCTGGTTTATTTCTTTATGTCCGAAAGAGGAAGGAGTACAGAGATAAAAATAAAATTGTTCAAGTAGAGAAAACTGACTGAAAATTGATTAGTGGGTGGGTAGGTGTTAGATATTGTGATTGTCTTCTTCGACATTTTTTTACTAGGATTGTAAAGGCAACAGTTATATGAGGCAGTGGATGAATAGTTTAGCAGTTAAGACCAACACGAAACAAGTCAACGGTGAATCGAAAATGGAACTCCTAGAACTAAGGTCAAAGAAGGACCTTGACGAATCATCTGATAGCTTGATCTTCTTCACACTTGTTGCCATCCTCCTTCACGAAACGTTTGCCATGTAAATCTCCATTGCTGCTTATGAATCAACTACTTCTGCTACATTACTACAACTGTCCTTGCAAAGGAAGACCAGGCAACTTTCTATAACTGGTAAAAAAATAATAAACACATAAAATGGAAACATGGAATCGATTGCAAAGTTAAATAATGAAACGGTTTGTGTTGTGTCGTTTGTTTTCTGCTAAGAGTGTGTCTGCTGAGAGGGTTGAGATCGCTTACTTCTGTTCACTCAATATGAGAAACATACTTTTAAATACCGCTAGATGACCGATAGAGTAAAAGTAAATATTAATACTCTTTATATCCGAAATCATATGTAAGTTTCAGTCTTATTCTTGAACGGTAATTTCGGTACTTATTCTTTTTTGTCGTATTCGACGTTTATCACAGAAAAAGGAGTAGCCATTATGTCGTTATTTTAAAACTCTCTAATTATTGACAGCTTACAACGACTTCGAATGGAAGTAGGAATTTAATTATTTGATTTTAGCAATCTGAATGTGAGCGTTGGTGACTGGAGTTTAAATGAGAGGTTAAAAAAAAACTAACCGTTGCATGTAATCTCTAAAAGAATCTCTAAACATGCACTTAGCCTGATAACCTTTCCACTTTTAGCGACTGACTTCTGCACACGTTCTGTATGATATAGCAAGTACACTTGAGCCAATCGTGTTGTTATGTGAATAAACACATGGAAAACTAATATTATGTGAAAGTAAAATGAATTGTTTAGGTATTGTAAGTGCTCAAAGTCAGCACTACTTAGCCAGGTATACCAGATATTGTAGATAAATCTCAGCAGTCTTCCAGTTTCCACTGAAGCTGACCTTCGCTCTGTAGCTTTACAATCCTGTGAGGTACCGTCCCAAGTTTTAAAATAATCAGCATGAATAGTATTGCATCTTATCTTGATTATCAACTTTCACTAATTAGTACACATTTCCTGTTCACACACGCGTGCGCGCACACACACACACACATGGAGTTAATGAAAGCATGATGACTTGTAAACATTCCATCGAAGAGCTTTATTTCTTAATATTAAAGAATCAACAAATGTTAGTTTACAAATAATTTTAATACGCGATATTAGTTTTGTAGTTTCGTCAAAGTAGTGACTATGGCATCATCGTCATCATTAGGAAACCCAGTCTACCGTGCTGAGATGTACTACAGAAACCCAAACCTCCAGTATGAGGAGAAATAAAGCTTATAACATTACTGGAGTTTTACTAGCAGTGGTTGTCATGAAGATTGTATGGCCCTCTGACCTTTGAGGTAACATAGTCGTCTCGGTACATGGATTGTTCGAATATAACTAGCAACCTTGCTTGCTGGCATATTATTAGTATTATCCAATATAAAATTGCTCACCAATAGAATAACACCATAGGTTGGCGTAGAAATAGCGACTACATGAAAATAACATCAAGAGGGACATGCTTCATCAGCAGATATATTAAAGAGTTTCTTTTTCTTAAAAAAGAAGAAAAATTCTCATGATGTCAAAGAAAACTCGTGCAAGCGTGTGTCGATATGACAAGCATAGTGACCAGAGCAGTAAACAGTAAAGAGATGGTAAGTAGATATTAAAAAACATTTGCAGCACTGGTTTTAGAATACATTTTTACAATGTGGGCTATTTTGCATGGATGTAGTCTTAGTTCATGGCAGAGTGTGAAACCCTTTGTGCACTTAGAATTCAATTAATAATTAAAAAGTCACTTTTGTTTTACGTGCGTCGTGAATTTACTGTTTTGTTATTCCGTCTGTCGATCAATAAGCACCGCTTTCTTTTCACCTGATAGTTTTTGGGCGTAAAACTCAAAAACACACACACACACAAAACCAAAAAAAAAACAAAACAAAACAAAAAAAAAAAAAAAAACCCCGGATGCTTACAAAGGAAGGATGCCACATTGTTTCTTGATTCCCACAAAGACCACATGTAATGTCGCGAATTTGACTTCGGTTTGTAAGTTTACGGTAAATAAGCCAGCAGTGTGTACACCGCTGGACTGGATGTCACGATGATGTTGTGACCCGTCTGCAGTAAATGCAGCTGGCACGTGACTCCGTCGTGACTGACTGCTTGGCACGTGGGCTCGCCATTGCACTTGCGGGCACAGTCCAAGATGGACGGGGCATTCTCAGACATTGGTTGCCCCGCGCTGACATCTTTGACCACGTCACCAACATTCCGGACTTCGTATATCTTTCCTGAGGAGGGAAAAGATGTTAGTTTTGAGCACTGAAACGTTTTCATGTGAACATAATTTATTTACAAGTCATTCTCTAAACTGGTAACTACATTCATGTTTTCTTTAATGTCTACAAACAACGCAAAAGACTGAAAATAAATCCTAAATTAAAAAATGTGGCGAGAGATAACATTTGTTTATATTATAACAAGTTTGTTATTGATATATTTTTTAAAAAAATGGATAAATCTATTTATATAGTAAATAGATGTTCTCATCAGTAAATTATTCCCATGATGATGGCGACAACGACGACGACGACGACGATGATGATTATTATTATTTGGTAAAAATAATAACCTTTTACTGTTTCGCAGATCCTGTGGCAAGTTGTACTGCAGTCTTCATTTGTCAGTGCCTTGGTGGGAGTATTCCAGGTAATAGAACACAGCTTTCCGTCGTCGAGACCTGCTCGACTGATGTTGAGAACCACACCAGGATACAGACCTGCGATGAGTTCCTGACCGCTGGTCCATCTGTTCACTTGGCCATCGGCTGCTCTTCTTAGACCTATCCAGACGCGGTAATACCTGTTTAAAGAGCATCACACAAAAGAAAAAATAAATACATCTAATGTTGGCAAATACAGTCGACAGACACAGCTTGACCCTTATACATCTTTAGAAAAAGTTAATGCCACTTGTGGATTGAACTCGTCACTCATCTCCTAGTTAACAAAATAAACATGATTAAACGTCCAGTCAATCCGGTTTATTTCTCAGCAAGATATTCGTGTTTTTGTCTCTTACCCGATGTTGTCGTTGATAAACTTCAGAAGCTTTCCGTCTTCTGCCGACGCCAGCCTTTGTCCTTTGGACCTACAGGCCGATGAGGCCCCGTCCCAAGACATCTGGTAGTCAGTGTAGAGCTGATAACATCTTCGCTTGTCAAATGGCGGAGTCACACAGTTGTCGCCTGTAGACAATACACATCTCAGCATGCGACTGTTATGTGTGGATAAAGTAGGAGACTGAGTGTTACACGATGATGATGATGATGATGATGATGATGATGATGATGATGATGATGATGATGATGATGATGTTGTTGTTGTTGTTATTATTATTATTATTATTCGTAAAGCCCATTTGTTTCAAAAATAGTGGAGCACAATGCGCTTTAAGTCGGTGATGATGGAAAATAAATTTTTCTCGGTGTAAAATAGACATATCATGAGTAGATCTAGAAAAGTTAATGCAGAATGGAAATAATTGTAGCACCAACAATATTAAGCTAGAACTATGCACTTTTTGGTGATAATCTACGTGACAGTGGAAGATATATATTTATAAAAGAAGTTTATATATTGATTACACAACAGGATTTTTATTGTTTTGTTCTCTTTTTGAACGACACTGATGTTTTCATTGTACAACTCCTTAAACGGCTCCTCTTTATTATTTCTTGCAGGACAGGTGCAAATAAGGTCATACAGCAAATTAGGATTTCTTCAGCTGCTGAGTAGAGCTTTAAGCATAAAGAAAGAACTTTGATATGTTTTATTCTTGCTATCTTTACTGCGGCAATAGCACTTCAGGGAGATAGTTTGTCAAACGATTTCAAATGTGACAAAATCCTATCGCATATAGGTAATTTAATATTTTATTAGGTCTGAACTTTAAGCATAATTGTTCATAAACAGTTAAACACTGTTAACTATACACAATATCTACTTTTGAAGGAAACTCTTACAAAATGCGTTTAAAGATATCTAATAAAAGTACTTCTATAGGAAAGATTTGCATAAATCAAAGGTATGGTTAGAAAAATACAGGATGTTTATAAACATAAGAGTATGATTTAAAATGAGTGGATAAGTATGAATACAAACCTGCAATTTCTCGTAGACAAACTATCAAACAGAGAATGCACGCAGAAAATAGAGAGATTCGTTGCATGGTTGGTCTTCTGACTTGTCCGGTCCTCGTGGCTTTGGCTGTCAGGACACAAACACTAATAGAGTCGAATGGACTGTTCACAGTTTTTTTTCTATAAGCACATTAGAGTAACCATCGGTTTGCTTACAACTACAAAACAGTTGTCTTTCAAAGTGTCATGCTTGGACAGTTCATTGATGTTCCAAATGGCATTGTACTCGTCCTCAAAAAGCAATTTGATCACGTGTTACCTTAGATTATTACAAATTCAGTGAAGTAGCGCTTGAGTAGGACAGGCTCCCAAGATTATCTTTGTTTCAAGTGTGTTTTATTGTTGTACCCACAATTGACCACTAACCATGGCTTTTGTTCTTCTGAAGTTGCTGGAAACAATAGCTTACTAGAACCATGAGTAATTTTTTGAAAGCATGAGTTATCTCAAGTTGTTTTCTTTTGTCGCTGGTTGAAGAGATTTGAATAAGGCTTTTGCTGTTAATGTTGGTTATCGCTTTTTCCACTTGAAGCCATTTGTGGGCTGATTTTTTGTCCCCACCCACTTTTTTTCAACAGTACTCAATTTCATTTAACAGTAAAACAGTCAGGTGCTACTAAAATTGTGTGTCTTTGGAATGATGTCACCATAGGGAAATAGTTTATCATATCATTGTCACTTAAACAACAAATAAACATTGGAAAGTAATAAAAGAAACATAAATAAAATCATAAGTATCACAACAGATAAGAAGCAGATTTATAGCGAGAAAGCATAATAAAGTCAGAATCTATACTAAAATTTCATTGTCAAAAGTCAATCAAACTGAATAAAATATTAAATCACAATAACATGTCTTTTAAAATATGAGATGACATTGCTGGTTGAATGTGTTTCGGTCTGCTTTTTTCACTCACTTTTTTGTTATTTGCTCAAACTAGAGGTGATAAACTTGTGATATCCAGATATTGTTTTACAATAAAATATTAGTTTGTGTTTATTATTTCTTTTTTCAAGGTTCAAGAACATGATTTACTGTATAATTTCAAACGGATAGTTTACTTAATGACTGCTGATTATCGTAATAGTTTCAAGATGAAGGTGGACTGGTGAGGCAAGACTTTCTTTCCTATGAACACTCGCTATAATCCACCAAAAGTATGTTGTGAGTGAGGTCAGTGGGGAAACCGACCATCACTTTCATTCCTTGAAGCATGACCAGCAGCTATAAATTGATGTTTAATTATTTAAATGTTGAAGAAAAAACAATGTTAAGCCATGGTACGATACTTGTCTTTGTCTCGGTCATAATTACTTATTCTGCCATTGCTGCGTGTGACGAATGAGGCGAGGAGAAGGGTGAGCCTAACTCCCCCGAGGGGAAAGGGGACAGCTGGCTCGCTCACCCGACTTTCACCCTCTCATATCCACCCACCCGCTCCTTCGCACGTCCGCACGCGTACGCACTGACAATCACACTCACCCGCATAAGGTTGGAATAATGAAATTAATAAAGTTTTCATTTCAATAAGTGCAGGACATCATTTAACACTTTGCCTTTTTTACGTAGACAGTTAAAAACCGTTTTTTAAACCGCAATTTATTGACAAAGCCGCCAAACCATTTCAAATAGGCATAGACAGTAACCCCTTTCACATATAATAATAAGTGTTCTGCACTGTAGTGAATGTCTGGTATTTCATGAACTGCGCTGTTCACACCGGCGGGGATGGTGGTTGTGGAGGTAAACGGCTTTTGTCATCGGTTTCTCGCAAGATGATCAACGACACAGAACCTTTCTGCCTGAGCATCTTGCATTTCTTCAGTCTTTCTGTAAGGTGGAAGAAGATGCAGTGTGTGACCTGTTCATCAAATAAGAAAGGACAGAGAACGCATGGCTGAATTATTATTTCTATGCCATCACTTTTTCTCGTCTTTTCTTCATTCGGTCTTCTATTGTACTTAGAGAATGCAAGATCCAAACAAACTGAAATAATAGATATATTTAAACAGGGAAGGTAAATGAATATTTTATTCACAGACAACAATTGATAATCGAAGTTTTAAATGCTTGAACTCTTATGAAAATATTGTTTGCTCCATTTTTAACCATTTAAAAGCAGTCTGTACCACGATCTCTGTAAAATAAGTTCCAGAAGAAGCTCGAACATTTCCATCAGACTGATCATCATGGAATGGTCCACTTTACTCGGTATTTGTTTTTTGTGCCTGATGTGTGGGTCAGAACATACAGGTTTGTGTACAACTCAATTTTAGAGTTTTTAAATAAGTGTAAAATATATATCCTCCTTTCATCAGAATTTTAGTTTTCTTGCCAAAAGTTTACCTCAATCTAACTAATCTTTCTGTATGACCTTCTTTGTTGTCATGCATGTTTTTGTTCTTTTGGAAAAAGAATGTTCCACAAAAGCCTGTCATCAAGAGAAGAAAAAGCTATTGTCATGTTTGCCTAGTTTTATTAATGGATTATTGTCACAGCCACCAAACGTGTGTCTGCGCATGTCTTTTCCAGCCACCGGGTACCCGTGCAAGACTCCACCGTTTGACACTCGACGCTGCTACCAGATGTACACCAGTTCTCAACTGTCTTGGAACGAGTCGTCTGCAGCCTGCAGCACCACAGGACAGCGCCTGGCTTCCTTGGAAAACGAGAAACTTCTGAAGTTTGTCAACGACAGTGTCGGGTACGAGAAATATTCTGTCATCTGTATGTCCTAATCTACTTATCCTCACTTCAGTGGGTTTTTTTTTCGGGAATTACATCAAATTTATTGTCTACCCTAGTTTACCATTAACTTCATTATGTATTTTTTGTGACGTGTACCCAATATTGTAAAATAATTGTTGAGTTATAGGGATAAAACCAACCGACATACATTAAAAGAATTTTATAGGATGTTTAGTATAGGATTTCCTCGATTTACTATAGGAACAGGTAAATAAAGAAGGATCATTCGATTTTGTACGTGCACTAATACAAGCAACAGATGAATTATTGTATTCTGCTCTCGCACGCAGGCACGAACGCACGCGCGCACACACGTGTATAAAGCGTAAAGGATATAACCAGGGATTATTCATGTCATTAGTCTATTATTTCTTGTTACCGAGCTTCATGTTTTCTCATCTCTTGTCAATTGTATGCAGATTCCTGGGCTACACCTGGATCGGACTTTATCGGACGAGCAGTGGACAGCCGCTGATGTGGACGAACGGTCAGCAGCTGGCACCCAAGCTCTACCCGAGCGTGTTTGTCGATGCCAAAATGGCCACCGGACTGTCGTGCTCCACATTCAACGGACTCAATGTGGTGATGAACATGAAGTGCGGCTACACATACTACAGGATCTGTGAAACGTACAAATGTAAGAAAGTGAATAGTGTTCAGAATCCTTGCTTCAAGTATACTTCTCCCAGTTCTTCCTTCTGCCTTCCAGCTGCTCTCTTCCTGTTCTCGGTTAGTTTGTTTCTTCTCTAGAGTCATCTTCTGCTATTTTACCTTCCTTGAAAATTATGTCATTATCTTTTAGTATTGTATTCCTTTCATCTCCTTCCTAATATTCATTCATTCATTTCTTTCTTTATTTTATTTTATTTTTTTTTGTCTGTTCATCAACCAATGTCTGTATTTGAAAGTTATTAGTCTGATGTAAGAATTTTAAGGCTTTTGGGGCCCGATAAAGTGGATCATGGTTGTGATTATTATCGGTCCTGAATCTTTCACTATGTAAAAAATAAACTCAAAATATGCTTATTTAGAAATCGCTCAATTTAAATGTCTTTTATCTGACTGTAATTCAGTATTTATATCTTCTGGGTTAGCTCCCTCAGCCTCCTTCTTAGGAGGTAATATATCAAATTTTAAAATAGATATAGTCAAGTAAAATAAAACCCATTAAAACAGAAACTAACACACAATGTTTCGAGAACTTATAAACAAATTTGGGACAGAATATTGCAAATATTGTTTTTGTTTATGTCATAATCCGATACAGTCCTCCTGACTGAGCTCAATCGCTCCTTTGACGTAATTTTTGCCGGGACATTATGATTTACAACAACATATACTGATTTTCTTTTTTTTCTTTTTTATTTTCTGATTTACACTTCAATGTTGTAAATATTTCTGTACTCACACGCTTTCCAAAGTTAGTTTTACATTAAATTTTTTTTTCACAGCTAATATTTTTCAACGTAAGCCCGTTGGTCACATGGTAAATGACGTCAGCAATGGTCAGCCAATGGTTTCGAAAGTCATGTCCATCATCGAGTGCGTGCGCAGCTGTAAAAGCGACTTGTCGTGCGATGCGGTCAGTCACGACGGCGTCACGTGCAAGCTGCATGTCCAGCAGGCGGGTCACAACATCACCGTGACATCCAGTGAAGCTACATATGTAAGGATGAGTTGAAATGAAAATAAGAAAGTGGGCTGTCACCAGCGCTTCGAATATTAAAACGAACACACCAACGACTAGTTCATTCTCTCAGCTATTAATAGTTGATTTACAGTTGCATGAAAATGTCTGTCGGTCATCAGCCCAGTCTTTGTATTATTCCAGCAATTTAAGGTATTTTATAACATCATGAAGTGCTGTGTTGCTTTGTGTGGATTATTCATTACTTTTTCAACATGTCATTAACAAATTAAAAGTTTTGACTTTTGACTTTTTTTACTTTTAGGCTTTCGTCGTTCTTTGCCAAGTATAGAAATGGCCGGAGAACTACTTACATACTTTTTTCTGAGAGTGTTGGCAAAGACAAGTGTATACTTTTATGACCTGCTTACATGCCATCTATTGTTATTTTTGTACTAAAAATTCGATGGAAGTCTGTTTGATTACATGTGGTATATAATTTTCTGCTTTTAATATCTACTTATGTTTAGCTATGGCACGATGCAAGCAAGAATTTGTGACATTTGTGTCTCGATACAACTGAGCTCTGTGTCATTTATAGAACATGAATTCCGCTTCAAAATTTTGTTGAATTTTTTTAATAATCATAGTGCTGTAATGGTCATGATAGTCGTGATGTCAGTTGTGCTACACTAAGCTTTACACGTGTCTGTAAAGTTCTGTAAAGCACTGTACACAAACTTCCTCTGTATGTCGAGGAAACATGCGCAGTTTGGATACAATTTTACTTCCCCACATAACTCCACTAGTCCACATCTGATTACTCATGCCATCAAACTGATTGTCTCTCTTTGTCTCTCACATCTTGATGATTACAACTTCCTCTGGCCTCCCTCTTACACGCTGCTGCCGTCTGAGAATAGGACTGTTTAGCCTTAACCCCAACAAAAAAGAGAGAAGAAAGAAACACCAGACATCAGCACTGCAATTTTCATTGTCTTAGTTTCACCACCTCAAGTAGGTTTCAAAAATATTCATTATTAACATAATGCAATTGTACACTCACCCATTCTATACATATTCCACATCCCCGTGCGTTCATCAGCAAGAACAGGTGAGGAAGACTAGAGAAGGGAGTCACAGACAAACAATGGGATGTAACACAACAATGGCAAAGTACCAACACAAATAGATTTTCTTTACTGAACAGGTTTTATTTTCACAAAGACCTATCAAAATATCGAAATGCAAAGCAATGGTGCTGCGCTTGCGCCATACATCGAAGTCTTACTTACCACCAGCACATCGGACACCTCAGGTCGTCAGACAGGTAGTGGACAGGTGGGTTGTGATACCATCCCTGTCCACGTTCAGTTAGTCATCATGAGAATTAACAACCTGGCAAACATCTTTAATCATTACTTCTGAAGGCCTTGGTGGAACAAACCTCGTTAAGCCAATGGTTCCATCTGGCTCTGTTTAATTTCGAAAAAATCGTTTCTTGAAGAAAATTTGCAGTCAAGTAGGCTGTCTCTGGAACAAACTTGCAGGAACCAGGCCCCATACTCAGACACATCCTTCGGACTCCGTGAAAAAAACCTTCTTGAAAACGGTTCTTGGAGTCTTGACCTTTGCGACGCTTTAGTAGAGATCGATCTCTAGAAATGTTTTCTCTTGTTGGACCACTCCGAGGGCGACAGGGAGTGTGAGAAAGAAAGAACGAAAGCTAAGAACTGTATAGGAGAGCTTTAGATACGTTAGGTCAGCCGACTTTCTCATCATCTCAAGGATGTGTACTTCTTTTTGGCTTTTATTCTGAAAAATCCATCCTATTGATCCAATTTGACAGAACAAAGGTAAGGCCAAGGAACCTGGCATACTGAAAGCTTTTAGAAAGAAGTATATTTTTTAAAATATAATTTTATGTCTCCAGAAATGATGGTGGTGGTGGTGGTGATGGTGGTAGTTAGCTGACGAAGCGTGTACCCTACCTGACCTTTTTCTTTGTGTGTGTCGGCACTGACCGTTTGATTGTCTGTTCCTTAGCAACTTGGGTAAATAATACCGGAGAAGCAAGTTTGCTTGTTGTCACTTCTCTCAGACGCCTTGCCATGCACCTTGTCAGCTTGTTGTCTGTGTGTGCTCTCTGTCTGGCACTTTGCTTACCGACAGATGCAGGTTTGTTGACAAACTGAGTTTGTAGAGTAGGTTTTGTTGTCGTCTATTAGGATTCATTTGTTTTGAAATATAGACTGAAGTAGTTATGGAAATACTTTTAAACAGTTTTATTTTCTACTAGAGATAAATATATGGCTGAATTACTTATCATATGATCCTATTTAGATATTAATAATATCAACTTGATAAGCTTGGTAATATTAGTCTACTTCGAAATGATTTTACAATCTTCATGAATAAATAGTAATGAGAAACCTCATATTAAAAAATAAGAAGAAATACGATAACTTAACCCCGCTGCACTTGGTTCTCAGTGTATAGGACAGACCAACGCAGTGATGTGTGCAATAAATCTTTGTCAAATGAAGGACAATGTTTCTATGTATAGTTGGTGTCACACTGTGCCTATTGTGACAACACAGAAAAAAAACATCCTGGTGTAGTTTGGAATTTTTATATTTCATTTGATGGCATCGTCAGCGAATTATGAATGTAATAAAGACAAATAATTTTATTGTAAGAGTAATAATGAAACTTCAACAACAATAAAACAAAGACCAGGAACCAAACAAAACCAATCAGATGTTTCTATCTAAAAGGATTTATTCAAAGAAGTCCATCAGCAGTTTTTTCAGCTTCTATTTTGTCTTTGTAACCATTGGGGAAAAATATTAAAATATTTTTTTATTTTTCCTACAACCTTAATGGATGGTTTAAGTGGTCTAGGCAATGATACAATATTTTGAAATAGTCTATAGCTTTTTCTTCAACCTTGATTGAGGTTCCAGTTAATCTATCCCACAATCACATCTAGGTACGATACAGAATTTGTAGCCGCTAACTATTCAATACTAAATTCACTATCTCGGCACATGGTCTTCAGTCAGTAAGGATTTCAAATGCCTGATCAGTCGTAAATATGTGATTTTAAGTTAGACTACCAAGGAGGGCAATGACCCTATATGACCCTATGACCGTTCCAAACAGGTACATCTGGCACCTGCAGGACTCCTCCATTCGACAAGAGAAGATGCTATCAACTCTACTGGGATCGCCAGCAGTCTTGGAGTTCGTCCTCAAAGGCATGTCAGGCTACAGGACAACGGCTGCCATCAATAGAAAACGGAAGACTGCTTCAATTCATCAACGACAACATCCGGTGAGAGAAGGACAACGAGATGTGCTGTAGATGTGGCTCACGTGACTATCTGTTGTCTGCACTGTTGGTGGATGGTGGTGATTCTCATCAATTGCACTGGTTTTTTTTTTCAAACAGGTATTCTCGCGTCTGGGTCGGTCTGCAAAGAGCAGCTGATGGTCAGCCGGACAAGTGGACCAACGGGGGGAACTTTGTCCCAAACCTGTATCCCGGCATTGTTCTCAACGTCAGCCGGGCAGGTCTCGACAACGGGAAGCTGTGTTCTGTTGCTGACAGAAATGCCCAAAGCGCCATCGCCAACACAGTCTGCTCTGAGTACAGCGACAGGATCTGCGAAACTGTGAAAAGTAATCATTCAGTATTCTTCTTGTGTTTGCTTCGTTTTTTTCCGTTTTTCTTTACTACTGACTTACATTATTTCTTTATTTCTCTTGTTTTCCTTCTTCCTTTCTTCTTTTCTTTTAATACCGCAGCAAGGTTGTCACTTTTATTAACAAGCCGTTAGACAGCAGTGAGTCGAATTTTTATGACGAGATATCTAGCAGAGACTCTAAAGAGAATGTTTATCTAGGGATGTATCATCTCGGTATCTCTAAGTCTCCACGTTTGTGTCTAGTTATTGTCAGCTTGGAATTGATAACTTTTTTTGTTTTTTGGTAGCTCAGAAAACTTTAATAATAAAATACAACATTAATTAAAAGAAAACTACACATTACAACCCTTTCTGTTGTTTACAGCGAGTGTTTATAAAGTCAGACCTTCTGGTCAGGTGGTTAAGGACGTCGGTCCCGGTCAGCCGAGGGCAGCTGGGTCTGTGTTGAACTGCGCGCGCACATGTCGTCGTGAGTTGACGTGCGTGGCGATAAGTCACGATGGAGTCACGTGCCAGCTGCATTTCCCACAGGCTGGTTACAACCTCACCGTGACGTCCATCCCAAAAATGTATTTCCTGCTCGAATAACGGGAAACGAAAACCTGAATTTCTCCTTGAAGCTGGAATTGTATTTAATATAAGTGTAGCCTGGATGATAAATTCTGTTTTCTAATAAACGCACAGGAGTTCGCTAATTTCGGTGTACAATTCTTCCCTTCCCGTCCCATCCAGCAGCTGCCCAGCAGAAATGGGTGACTGATTTATAAAGGAAGGTAATAAAATTTTGAGAATAAAGATTGCAGTTAGTAAGTGATGGTTTGATTTTCCTGGAAAGAAAGTCTTATAAGGGAGGTGGTTACTAATTAAGATGATTGGTGTTTTGGTCTCTAGTTGTGCGAAAACAGTCTATGTCCTTGTGTTTGCTTTCGCGTAGATATTCGTAGTGATCAGTGAGAGAAGGAGTTGAGGAAGAGCTGAAGATAATTCTCTCTCTCACACACACACTATTTGCGGGAGTTCGGTGTCGGGGACGCGTTACATAAGCAAAAAGGATCAAGTGAACGCATCCCAGCGTAAAAAAAAAAAAACGGTATTTTTTTTTCTTTTTTAATTTTTTTTAAATGAACACCTGGTTACGTCTAATGTCTAGTGCTGTATAATGCGACTCCGCGGTGTGTGTTTTTTTCCGTTATCCGGTTGTGTGGTGTGCGTGCGTGGTGACGTCATTCCTATTCTAGACTGCTGCGTCGACACGCCCAACAATTAGTCAAGGCGACTGGTAGAGAATGGGCAGTGGGAGGAAGAGGGAGGGGGCTAGGCTTACTGCGTGTTCACGATGTGACTCGTGGAACGAGTGGATTTTACGGGTGACTGCATGCACAGGACTGAAGACAGGTTATCGTCTCAGGGTTTGGTTCAATAACCGGCTTTGCAGGTAGTGTGACAGGAGACGAAGGTTATACTAGAGTCAAGATTGAAGACATTATAGGCTTTCATCTTCAAGGATCCTTCAAACTCTGAAACTGTACGAGAAAAGAATAATGCCACCTCAGTCTCTAAAAAGCAGATAGCCATGCTCGGAGGTTGCAAGGAAGTGTGGGTGAAGAGGGTGAGAGATATTACAAAAAGGATTGTTTTGTGTGTGTATGTGTGTGTGTGATAGAGAAAGAGAGATAGAAGGAAAGAGAGAAGGGGAGCATTTCCGACACTTACTGTTCACCTGATTAGCATAATGTGTAGGGTTCGTGTAACACCACCGAACCTTCTGTTCACACACAGGCCTCTCAGCTCTCCACCGTGTAGCAGCCGACGTTTTGAACAGTCAATGTATTCTTCAACACCAAATAGCGAACTAAAGTAAATTTTCTGGGCCTGTCAACACACACGCGTAAATAATTCCATAGTCACAAACAACTTAGATATACAAGCACATATAATTTGTAATACACATAGTAATAAGGGCAAGCTGAAAACTCTACCGTCTTTCAGGTACATACGTACACTTACATCCATGTTTACATAGGTATAAAATGTTGCTTGTGGTCCCATTTCTGTATAAAACAATTTCTTTTGAAATTCTCTAGAAAAGTTTAAGAAATTTTGAGAAAAATAAAACCTCTTTGTCAATATGCGAGTGTTGGTTTCGAGTGTGAGTTGAATCTGTTAGTCAAAAACACAAAACAACGACAAGATACAAAAATAAAAGTACTTAAAGTAGCTACTTCCATATCTCTTGTTTACTGTGACACATCAGTATCCTCTCGAGCAGAAATAACATAGAAAAGACACAGAAATATCTGAAATTATATCAGTATTTTAGATGGAATGCGAGGCTGAAAAGCCTTAATGACCTTTGTGCACTCTCTGAAGAACACGTGTGCGTGATGCCATGCCTCTGACGATGAAATATTACGTATCTTCCTACGTCATGAAATTACGTCAGCACGAGGAGTTGTTCTGTGGGACAGTCTCTATGGTGACACGCTTCTCACACGACCTCTTCCAAAAGGTTAGCAAAGCTGAGATTTGTTTTAGGAATGACACTGTGTCGTGCCTCGGAGACTCTGTTAGAATAGTTGCACTTCTGTATCGTATAACTTATTCGTTTATTGACATTTTCGTTTCTTTAAGTTACTGTTGACGGGATCCGTCGATTTATTTTCTTGTGGATGTCACGTTTGGATTGATGGACGGGTACTTGGCTGTGATGTAGTTTGTAGTTTGATCACGAACTTGCATTACTGGACTGCTGGAAGACGATTTTTTTTTTTAGTTAACTACTAAAACGAGCAAATGTTCAAGTTTCCAACCGGAAATTCACATTTCAGATTAACAACTAAAACGAGGCAGATGTACAAAGCTTCCGGTTTAGTCACATTCTTTGTTTAGGCTCGCCGAGACTAACACCGGAGAACTTTTCAAGAGGCTAAGTGTTGGTCTTGGCAGACAGACAGCAAGCCACCTGTACACATCTATGGTTTCACAGTCTTTTTTTAACATTTTTTTCCCAGGAACATTCACTATGCATCGACATCTGGTTATTCTCTCCCTTATTCCGGGCATGGTGGCGCTGCCTACCACAAGCACGATGGCTACCGATGGAACACCAGGCGCCAATGTTTCGGAGCAAAACTCCTTGCCACAGGGGCAGAACGTAAGTTGATGGCGGTTAGTCGCTGTTGTTCTTGGTCAACACAGTCTGGAGAGAATAAACTGACTGGGTAGAGAAAAAAATTTCAAAGCTTTTTTTTTAATAAACACTTCGAGACACAAAAATTTACTCCCATTACCAGGCTTCATATTTTAACATGAAAATCCATCCATATTAGGCTAAATATAAGAAATAGAGACCCGAGTACCAGAACGATGGATGAATTTGCATATAACACCGATTTGATGACCAGATTTTTACTCTGATTTGATGTACCTGTTATTAAGCAACGTGAACGGTAGTATGTTAATATGTTGACTTCCTATAATTTCATTTGTAGAACTGCATCCAGACCGGCATGCGCTGCATATTTCTGAGCCAGATGATATGTTGCCATGGTTATTGCGACCAAATAACACAGCGATGTAAGAACAATGGTGGAGTTGGGGTATGTACCTGAGAGTGACGTCACAACTGCTACTGGGGCTTTCCTCCTGTCTGCGTTTGTCAGACAATTTCTTCAGTCGTCTGTTTTTCCTATCTGGCCTATTTACAAATAAACAGCAACGGTTATGAACCCTTTACACAACTATGCTTAAGGAGAAGTATTTTTTTCTTGGTTCATGTACTTTTAGGGGAACCTGGTGGTGAGAGATGCTGCTTGCATTTCCGATGATGCGCACCTTTATTCGTTTGACACCCATTAAACAATGCTTGTCTTCCAAGCTGTATGATTCATAACTTCAGTAGGAAACTTTCTCTGTAGTACAAAGAATGTGTGATGTCTTAAATCTCTATTTTCAGAATTGCATCCAAATTGGAATGCAGTGTAACCCGTTGAACCAGATGAGGAGATGTTGCTATGGTTACTGCGATCAGTTAACTCAGGAGTGCAGAAACAACGAAGGCGAGGGGGTAAGTAAATACCACCAGGGGTAGAGGAATGGTAGATCCTGCATTGACACTGGATGACAAAGAGATTCTAAGAAGAGGGGATTAGGCGAATGAAAGAGGAAGGAGCAAGAGGGGAATAAAATGGAGAGAAAGAGTGGACTGGTCAAGGTTACAAATGGACCAAAAGAGTTAAATCTCGAGTACATTTTCATGGTGTGACTGCAGACAAAATCTCATCGTACTTTGCCACTTCTTTTATAAACTGTCTGACACATCCAATGCGAGAGCTTTAAATTAGTTCAAGGGTTTCTATTCCAATGTTTGCTGAGCTGTTAGAAACAAGATCTTGGCTGCTTACCGAAATGAGAAAGTTCAAGAAAATGTAACTTGTCATCAGAAATCATTTTCTCAGATTTTGAGAACCATTCTCTCATAAATCATTAGGCCGTGTCAGTTACAAACCAAACAAACAAGTTTGTACTCTAGCTTGCCTTTAATTTTCACGAGATGTATTTTTGCTGGAGCTGTCCTCATCCACTTTGCAGATGTGTTTACCAGACGGCCAGCCGTGTATTCGTAACGGTGTCAACCACTGCTGCAGCAGCTACTGCTCCACAGGAGGTTATTGTCGGTCCCAAGCCATCGACAAGGAATCATCAACTAATTCCACAGACAAGAAGGAGCGATAAGCAAATGGGACAATTAACGACACATCATCTTTAGAGCCCTTGTAATAAATGGCTTGTGTCTGTCGAGAAATCTGTGAACACAAAATGGAAAAAAAAGACAAAAAAGAGAAATGTCTTCATCCATTGTTCTGGTGCTTGTATAGCTTCACACTTGCGTGGTGATTACGGTTGTGAATGTGTATAAAGGTAGGTATGATTTTGTGTATGGCGGTGGTGTGTGTGTATGTTGGGAGGAGGGTTACAGAGACCATAAAGAAACAGAGACAAATCGTTAGAAGAAATGAAAGTTTATGGCTCATCAAAATAGTTTTTTTGCAAAAGCATTTTCATTACTAACATCAGTAAACACCATCGTTCTGTTTCTAAATTGGGACGTTCTACAAGAAATTAAACAAAAGAAAACTTTGTTATATTCGATAACTATGTTCCTTAAAAAACATGTTATGTTTAAGAAAGTTTGTGTTTATATGGGTTTTCTGTTGGTGCAGAAGTATGAGCATTTTAGTTCTAAGGGATGATCGTACAAAGTGTACACCTATCGACTTTTCAATCAAATTGTTCTGTCCTAAATATACGTGAAACAAAGCAAAACAAAAAGACAAATAAATACTAGATTACTAGAACAAAGCATATTCATGAGGTTAGGGTAGCAATACCACCCGAACTCCTTCCTCTTTCTCTTTAATTGATGTGTCCCATTCTCTCTGCCCTCTCCCTCTTTCTCACGCACACACATATATGAACATGTCGAGGTTCCTTTATAGGGAAAGTAGGGGTAGAAAGTTGGTCCCGGGTCAATGTTAGTAGTAGCTATACAATTTTGGAGAATTATACATGCATGTGACCTTTATGTCAAATAATGTGTTTGGCCTGTTTGTGTATCGCTATTTGTGCAGTATCTGGACAACGTAAGTACCTACTACAAAATAAATAATCATCGAAACATCGTACTCTAGCTTCATTCCAAGTAGGGTATTGTTAAATGATCAGCCATGTTGCTCGGGATTTTCTCAATAGAGCAAGCTAAATGCAAGAAAAAGGAAACTATGAATTTTTACGAAATAATTTTGATAATTTTCTAGAAAGTAACGATTCACACAAAATTCGCCAATTTATCATCCAAAGTTGATCAAAACATTCACATCAACCGTAAGACTACTAAATTGGAAAGATTTTAACCAGTATATTGTAAAACTTTCAGTAGGCGGGATCTACAAACAACAAAACTTAACAGAAAAAAAATTTGTCAAGTCAGTCTGTCTATTGTACAACATGAACAGTGAGAGTGAACAGCAGTAGAAGACTTTGTTGCCTGTTTTAAAAAAAAACCTGATGCTTTATGCACCTTCACAATCTGTTAATTACTTTGGTTTTTATTTTATATCTTGACTCGCTGTACTGGGACCACTCTCGCGACAGTTTGTAACCCTAACAAGCTTATTTTTTATGATTAAATAATCGTAACCCGGGCTCACATTCGCACCAGCCTTCATCAGAAAATAGCTTTCTCCATCTTCCTGAAGGAAATATTCAAGAGACAATTTTTAACTTCAACTTCAGATGAGACCCCGACACTAGAACTTTCTGCGCATGTCTTTCGCGCACCTAATTACGGAAGGTCAGACTCATGACTATGGAAACCTGTGCTGCTCGGTGAGTGTGTTAGTCGAGAGGGAACCGAGATCACTTAAGCATCATGGAGAAGTCAGACCAAGAAATTATTTTTAACGGACCAGCGATTGACAGTTCGCCCTACGAACAACCGTTCTGGCCTTTCCTCAAACAGAAGATGGAGAGCTACGGGGACAGCACAGCGCTGGTAAGTGAACAAAAACATAAACATATCGTGTGTAGCTCTAACACCTCTCTAATTCTCGCATAAACCTGAATATTGCTTCATCAGAACGCCTATTCTATATTTATGCGCGTTTAGGGGGATGTTGTACACTATGCACATTTCCCTCCAGGATTATTTAATTTGATAAAAAAAAATTAGGCTAGCACAGATATTTAAACGAATGTCAGACACTGTGTAATCATCTGCTACTCGTCTGAAACAAAATATACAAACCAGGTTGCTCTGCATTCTTAATGTAAAGAGAAGGGTAACCTGTATCCATATTTTGGGAAAAGGTGAATCAGCGAGATGGATTGCACCTTCGCAACTGCCTGGTCTCAAAATAAAAATGTAGGATATGACATCTCACTTACTAAATGTCCTAAAATAATAATAATAAAGGTTCCTGCTTTCCTCTTTACACTTTATTCCATGTCGTGTACACGGGAAAGAAGGTTGGTCTCTCCTCTCCTTGACACTCACTGCATGTCAATGCCCGTGAAATCAGTCCTCCATGTCTTGCGATAAAGCAAATCCACAACCAGGATGTCTTATTTTTCATGAACAAGAATCTACATTTATTCTAATGCACTCATGCCATCTTCTTCTGGAACTTCGTCATATATCATAACGTTGTTTATTTATGTATTAATACAAATACTTTGTAATCAATATAGCCCATTGTTTGTTTCATTAAATGAACGAAATCCGTTTGACTGGCTGACGATCTTAACTAGGGTTTATTAAGGTAGGGGCCTATATCCCGATCATTCTTAAAAATAAATTAGGGCTTATTTTTGAGTAAGCACGGTAGTAGTAAGAAGTGCATGATAACCCACTTGCTTGATACTTTTTTTTTAATATGCAGCATGTCTAACCCCGTGGATAATATTCTCATTAAAAGCACGTCTGCGTGAAACAATAATGAGTACTGTTGGTTCTCATTTAAAAGCTCCCCCCACACCTAACTAGACTTCGTGCATGTCTTTGTAAAGATTATTTATATGGAAACCAGTGACAGGGATATGGGTAGGTAATGACAGTTTACACATCTCCCGTGCTACTGCTGCCTCCACTCCCTCCTCCATAATACTCCTTTTCTTCACACTGTCTTCCTTCTCTGCTCAATATATCTCACTCATGACAGTCTAATAGCCTGACCTTCATGACAAACGCCTTTTAGTATGGTTGTGTACGCATTTTCCATAGTCACGTGTTCAACAATATACCCCTGATCAACGAACTCCAAGACGGGGACGAGGGCGAGGAGGAGGAGGAGGAGGACGACGACGACGACGACGGTGAGGACGACGACGACGACGATGATGAATTGTCTGTCAAAGTTTTGTGATGTTTTTGCTGCAGGTGAACCCTTACACCCGAGAGGAGATCAGCTTCCGAGACCTTGTAGTCAAGGTCGAGAAATTAGCGCGGGGACTGTTGAAACTGGGTCTGGGTCAAGGCCACACGCTGACCATCGTGTCGCCGAACAACGTAGAGAACGCCATGGCTGTAGTGGCGACCATCGCCATCGGTGCAGTGGTTCACGCTCCAAACCCCGCCTCCATGCCAGGTGAGAAAGTCAGGCCACGTCACTCCAACACCTGGCGAAGTGCCAACTTGGATTAGTTGATTAGTTTATTTTTTAAATAGCCCTCACGTTGAGGATTTTTCAGTTTATTCTTCCATATCCTCTAGGACATTTTACCATTGTTTTCTTCGTGGTATTTTTGTTTGTTTGTTTGTTTGGTTTTTTTTTTTTTGTGGACATCGTCATATTCTTCGTTAAGTTATAACAGAAAACAAGAAATTGTTTTGAATGTAGGTCTGTCTCGAGTATGATTTTTAAGATGAGCCCAAACTTTAAGTGTGGCCACGTGATTTCTCACACGTACAGTAATATTGAGATGAAGTCTTCACCTTCGTCTATTCACCCTTCACCATTTTCTCTCACCCTCTCTGCAATTCCAGGAGAACTACGCCGGCAGATGGAGCTGTGCGACACCTGCCTCGTTCTGACCGTGCCGGAACTCCTTGCATCCATACAGCAGGCCACGGCAGGACTCAAACTCGTGAGAATGCTTGAAGAAGTAGTTCGAAAATAGTACTTGGGTTCTCAACCTACAGACATACACTAACTGGACACAAGAAGCCTTTAGTATTAAATAAGACTTGAATACCGTCTGTCTTAACCTGGAAACGTAAGTAGTAAGGCGGAAGGGAAAACTCAACCTTTTCACTCAAGAAAAAAGTAGTCCTCACAAGAGTACATAGCAATTTTATGATACAATCCTGTCTTTATCGTTAACATCACTGAACTTACAGCTTCAAATCTTTAAAGATTTGACAGACTGGCTACAGCGAACCCTAAACGAAAAGGAACAGCTGCTCACGTGACCTGTACCAACAATTTATTTAAATGCAAGTTTGATAAAAGACACCAAAAAACTTTTCAGAACACTCTGAATGCATGAATATATTAATTTTATCATTTAATTTTCTCTTTTTTCTTCCTGCACAGCCTATAATTATAATTGGACCTAGAGACGGAAACCTCAACTTCATCGATCTCCTAGACCTGGGCACAGGGGACGTAAGTCTGCCGCCACCTTCCGACCCGAGGAACACAGTAGCCTCGCTTTTGTTTTCAAGCGGAACAACAGGTTTACCGAAAGCAGTTGAGATGACACATCGAGGCATTATGGCGTGCATACACTTGAACATAGCTTTGTAAGTTGAGAAAATGCGAGTGAGGCAATAGGAACTCCTGGACAGGCGAGTCTTCCATAACTGACAAAAAAAGACATACTCAAGACTGAATATAACAATTTTGCTGTTTACACTGTGTGCGCATGCGTCACCTGTTGACCCCTGCGCCTGCGCACTGTGAGAAGTAAAGATGCTTCTCATGTAAAGCTAGAGATCCCAATTCCGACTCATGAAGTGAAACAAAACGGGAAAAAGCAGAGAGAAACACAACAAAGTTAAATAAAAGCTTGTAACATGTCTTCGTGGTTTCAGTGATAACGACTTGCTCACAAAGGACGACACGAACCTGCTGCTGTTGCCTCTGTTTCACGTGTTCGGCCAGGTAACAGTGCTCCTACTGGGCCTCACCGTGGGCGCTCGCCAGGTTGTCATGTCTAAGTTTGAAATGAAACCGTTCTTGACATTCATCAGCAGGTACAAGGTGGGTGTTTAGATCATAACAGTAATTAGTGTTGCTAGGGGTAATGCTTAAGGAAGAGGTGCATTTTCAGTGCACATTTCAAGGATTCAATAGTGATAATGAGTAGCCCTCGACAACGATTCGAGGAATCCATCCGCATATCTAGACTAGAAGTGAATTGTTTTGCTGGTTGTCCGTTGTCATAGGTCACACGCTTGACTCTAGTGCCGCCGATAATAGTAGCAATGGTCAGCTATCCAGACCTTAGTCAGTACGACTTGTCCAGCGTGACCAGAGTGTTGACAGGGGCTGCTCCACTGGGGAAAGAAACAATAGAACAGTTTTGCAAGAAATTGCGTCTTCCGGGACTAGTCCAAGGTATAGTGCTCGCTCACTCACTATATAGATATCTAACTACAATTTCTTTTTAAAGAGGAAATGAATTAAAAAAATAGATTCGCCTCCATGATGCAATGTAGAAATGACTTTTGCTTAATTAATACTCAACAATAATTTTCATACAGGTAAAAGTATTTCTCACACAAAACACAGCACATAGTCCGACACATATTTTATTAAATGTACAAAAAGGAAAATACCAAGGATTGTGTCTAATATCACGAGACCACCTGCACATTGTATTTGATATCGGGTGCTGATACTTCCTTCTTGTCTCTATTAAAACAAAAATGGTTGTATGTTGAAAAATACAGCAGTTGATGGAAGGGAGAAAACTCTTGTATCTGTCTCTATTCGCGCGTACTGGGTTGCGTCCCTTCATCGTTCACCCTTCTAGCGCTCCACTCCATGAAGAACGTGTATCGCGTATCGCCCCCATCGTCGCCGAATGCACGCTCGCAACCGTTCACACAGCCGGTAGGAACACACACCCACTCCCTCAGCCAAAGGACATGAACCTCGACTATCAAACCTCTAATGAACGCAGACGAGAACAAAGACGAAATGAACGGTACAAATAATGAGTTTAATCACATGTATATAAAAATTAAAAAAAAAAATCACATCTTTAAATAAACAGACAAGGTAAACAGTCCCACGCTTAGACTCGCAGTTTTAACCCTTTTACAGAGCAAACAAAGACTCGCACACACATATATGTGTAGCCTCTCACCCGCTAATCAAGGCCATCATGTACAAGAAAAATATTGTAAAACCGCCAGGAAATCCCGAACTCATCCTCGCGAGTTGTCAAGTGTCTGGCGATCAGGTTAGAGACTTGGACTTTGGTTTGCAGCTTACGGGATGACCGAGTTCTTGGGGTCATTTATGAGCAAAGAGAACGAGGCACCGCATGGAGCTGTGGGTCGTCTGCTGGCCAACACGCAATGCAAGGTTTTATTTATCATCTCTCTTTTCGTTCTATCTTTATCAGGAAGGGCCAGATGTTTTTGATAATGAGGAGGATACAAAAAAAATGTTTCTCTTTAATAAAAATTAGCGATCGCTCACAGACATTTTGCTTTACCAGCTAAAGTCTATAGAGACCTACACTTTTGCATTTGATAAAACCGTTAATGGAGTTACCTTCATGTTTGATTATTTTCAGATTAAAGGTTCAGTAATTTATTTTTTAATTCGCTTAAAAAATGACGTTTTAAACACCAACGGTTTTAACTTTTTCTCTCTCTCTTTCCTGGCTGGGTGGTGTAGATCGTTGACCTGGAGACCGGCAGATCACTGGCCGTGAACCAGCGGGGGGAGCTGTGCCTCCGTGGTCCACAGAAGTCGAGGGGCTACCTCAAGAACCCCGAAGCCACTCGTCAACTCATTGACGACCAGGGATGGTTCCACACAGGTGACAACTTCTTTCTCGACATTCCAATTTTTTTTTCTCTCATTCCCTTCCAGAAAAAATTATGCCTGGTCCTAATGTTAATACATGGCATGTCGACAACTGTACAATATTAAAATTCCTAACAGTAATCTGCTAATTGGATAAAATGACCAACAAACACATTACATTTTATGGGAATTAAATGGACATTGTCTGGAATGGAAGACAGATAAATGAGATGGGATTGAAATATGGTTGTTTTTCAATTTAAAATAAAGTCAACGGTGATAGAAGAAAATAAAAGATAACAATGTTAACCCCCATCCTCAAACCACCCACGACAGAAAAAAGAATGTTTGTGTATTCTTGATTTTTATGGATTCAAAACTGAAAAATGAACAAGTGAATGATGAGACAGTAAACTTGCAGTTTGTTCGCTAGTCACTACGTGACGTAAACCTATCAACAGCAAAACGTGACCATGTATCAACTTAGGTAAACAGTACCAACGAGCACGCATATGACCTCATCTTCATTCATCAATGTTGACATTAAGACCCAGAATGCAACACTAACTACTCTGTGGTGGCGCCATCTTTGTTCCTTGCAGGTGACGTAGCGTTCATAGACTCTGAAGGTTTCTTGTACGTAGTCGACAGACTGAAAGAGCTCATCAAGTTTAAAGGTGAACAGGTATGACTGAGTTCGACTCACCTTGCCTGTACACTGCTTGATATATTTGTTTATTTGACAACAGACTCTCGTGTTGCTACAGTATTCATGTGAAGCCAGTGGCTTTTTAAATGTCATATAAAATCAAATGTCAACTGACCATACTGTCAATCGCGTAGGGAAAGAGTGCCGTCAGCTAAATGACAGTTCAAAAGCTTTAATAACTTTAATACCACACGTATTCACTAGAGAACCAAACAATGCTGATTAAAACATGCCCCTAAAGATAGTCTGTTGAAGCCCCGAAGAATTCCAACTGTTCAGTGGTATAACAATAATATTTTCTTTGCCGTCTGCCACATCGACAACACTTTTAAAAAATTTGAAAAGCATTTAAAGTAGACTCTAACATTGTGATCCATGGTTTATTAACGAACAAAAGTCAAAAGATAATCATTTCTTGATCCCTATTTTAAAAAAATTATTTGTCGTGTTCTGATTCCAGCACTAGCACCTTTTATCAACAATTGTTTCAAGAAAACAGGCGATGTAATCTATTGTTTCTTATTTTCACTTCCTCATTTTAGTAATACTATATGAACAACAACAACAAAAACCTAGGATAATTTACATACGTTTCGTGTTTTCTTCTGCAGCGGTATTAGAAGAAACTGATAATATTTTTGATGAGACATTTTTTAGCGTTATTGGATAAGTGTGCTCAATATGCCACATTTAATTAACCTGCTTAATCGAGAAATAATATCTGGAATAACTGCGCCACCAGGTGGCGCCAGCAGTGTTGGAGGATGTTCTGCTCGGCCACCCAGCCATTGCTGACGCATGCGTGATAGGGATGCCGGACCCTGTCGCCGGGGAGCTTCCACGTGCCTATGTCGTGCTCATGAATGGGGCTAAGGTCACGGAACGAGAGGTGCAAGACTATGTGGCCAGTAAGTAAAATCTTTTTTCCACCTTTCTCACTGCATTTGAATGTTAGGATTGTCTATTAATATATTTGTCCACTTTGTTCAGAAAGCACACCTTCTTACATGCACTTGCGAGGAGGAGTGGAATTCCGGGACCACATCCCCAAGAGCCCGAGTGGAAAAATTCTACGTCGTCTGCTGCGAGACGAACTGATGGAGCGAGTGAAATCTCGCTTATAAGGAAATCTTATTAATGATGGAGCAAGTTATTATATAATTTTAAGAGGCAGGTCTGACATTTGCATGAGTGCAGAATGAAAAATTTCTAACAACAATTCTATCTGCCAACAATTCTTTTAGTATCTTTAATGCATTTAGTTTTTTTTTAATGCTTATATCCAGGAGAACTTTTATCACTTTCATAGTGATGTCTGAATATTTTATCCTCCATTTAAGAAAAAATGTAATCAGTAAACTAATGGATAGTGTGATAAAAACGCAATCTAAGATACTAAGTAATTCAAATGAAAATATTATGGACATAGTGATTTCGAGAGCTGTGTTATATTTTAATGCGTTGTAGATTATATTTTGTAGTATTTTTGCAAAAGACAATAAAATTTATTTCCAAAAATGTGCGTGCTAAACTAATACATTGGAATGAACTACAGGCTTTATCATGGAGGAAAAAACTCTCGATAGCAATGATAAGAGCAAGGCTTATTTACCTAGACATTATAGCTTAGTGACGATACCACTTACAGTATCTAGGACGAGTAGGAAGGAAAAATGAAGTAACAAAAAGAAAAGGTTTACAGTTCATAGATATATTTCTTATCTTTATAGTCCAGGATGCTTTTCATTGGTACATGTGCACTTAAGTCCGTGTCAATGACTTTTCGTTAGTTATCTTTACAGTGATGCACGGGGACAACCGTCTGATCAGTTTTTATAATTTTTTGCCAGTCCTCGTATGTAGGGCCGCCACGAGCCAGCACGGCCCCGGGGCACACTGACCTTTCCAGGCCCCTTGCATTATTCATTAACTGTAATTGGGAATTATTTTCCCAGTATTTAGTAGTACGTACGTATTATGCTTACGCCATACTCACTTTATTAACTGTAGTTGTTTACAAGTTATAATTAGACTGGCAAAATGTGCATTACTTATAGTAACATAATATTGACATAAACAACAAAGATCTACACCCCTGCACGCGATGAGCATCTTACAGCTGTGTACACCAAAGTGGTCAGCAGGCAGGAGCAACAACTCCAGACAGGACTAACCCCGAAAAACATTCTAGTGAGGGATCCTCGATGCCACCAGTTGTTCCGCATTACAAGAAGTAGGGCGCCATGCGAGCTGCGACCCCTGGAGCGAGCGGTTAGACCCAACGCGCATGCGCGACACGCTGTACTCCACTAACCGCGATGTTGGGGGTCACGGCCCGAGCAAAGGTTACGTGCGGTGGGTAGTCGCGGGATCATCGAGACGAAAGTGGCATCATGGAGAAGACTGGCGAGGAAATCATCTTCAGCGGCCCCAAGATTGACAGCGCGCCGTACGAAGAGCCGCTGTGGTCTTTTCTCAAGAGGAACATGGAGAGCTTCGGGGACAGCACAGCGCTGGTAAGTCAGTATATCAGTCTACATCACATCGTGTGTACTACTGTAGCCATGCTGGGTGTGCCTAGCTTCGCGGCCCCTCCCACTGCTCGGTGGCTGTGACCTTTGTTTGACCTTTGTGCTTTGTTAGCACGTCACGTGCCAGGGAGGAGGGGTGGGGGATTTATGGGAGGTCTTATAAACCATTATGCTGGGTATAAACGTCAAACATTTTTCGATGTTCTCAGGACTTGCACACTGCAGCAGTCTCTCTCTCAACAACAACAACAGCAACACAATTTAAACTGTGACAGGTTATCAGTTGAGTTTATCGCATTTCTGTCATCGATCATTATATAATCTTCAGCGTACTTTTCATTGACCTACTTGTTGTGGAGAACTGTTACTGGGTTCACTGTGGGGACGCTCAGGGGCGGCCGTAGGTATGTGCAAGCTGTGCACCTGTACATACCCGCCAAATCCCAGGGTCCGGCATGCTGATATATATTAAATATGAAACAGAAAGAGAAAATAACGACACAGCTGACGGCAATATGGCCGAAACACATTTCTTGTTAATTAGTTGACTATATTTACTACTGTTGCTAGACTCGGAGCAGTAATTCTATGTAGTATTACAAAGTGCTTCTGTAATGCGCATATTATGGGCCACCGATTCTTTCTCTATATAGAGGATAGAGCCGCGCCCCTACTTTGATGTAAACAAGTAGAGAGGTAAACAAATGACGTGTTCTTAACATAATAATCATTAAGGAAGTGGATGAAAGTGATCCACTGTGTTTAGGCTACGCTTATGGAAGGAATGTCCCAACCTTCTCCCTATCGCGCCTTTACCTCCATTAACCAGGTATCGGGGGGCAGGTGTTGGGAAAGGTGGGGTGTGAGGTTTTTTGTAGATTGATGGCCTAGCAGGACCGGAATGAAAGACCTGACTCCACCGTCATACAGAGTCTTTGTAATGTAATGCATCTGCAATGTGTGGCGCGTGAAGCGTGTGTTTTGTGGTTTTGTGTGTGTGTGTGTGTGTGTGAGACATGTGTAGTGTGTGGTGCGTGTGTTAAGGCGTGAGTCGTGTGTAATTCGTGTATAATGTGTGATGTGTAGTAATGGACAACACCTTGTATGTATTTCGCGCTTCTTTTTTACGCAGTCTCCTAAAGTAATGCGTGCGCAATGTGTAACGACTGTGCCGTGTTAATGCGTGTGTAATGCGCAAACTGTGTAATGGGTTACACGGTGTATGTACTTCGCGCTTCTTTTGTTATACGCAGAACAATCTTGGGATTTCAGTTTTAATGTTTTACAATTAAAAAGTGACATGACAACAAATCAGAACCCGTCGTGAAGATTAATCTGGTAATCACATAAGATTAATAAAATGTAGAATATTCTGACGTTGGCATCAAGTTTCCATCGACGTGCAAGGTGATTATCTTACAAAACTGTCTTACTTTTCATTTAGCAAAACCCTCCACCCTTTCGTCTCCTTTTGAGGAGATCAAGCTGTGACTGGAGTTTGCTCTACATTCTATTTTAGGGGCGGTCTGCGTAACTACTCTTTCTCTCATTGATTGAAAGAAAAAAAAACAGGTCGCTTAAAGTACAGAGTTCATGTAATCTCAAGTAGTAATGTCTATATTATTTTTATTCTGCACTTCTCGTCTCGGTGCAGACGTGCACTTAATGTAATCTTTAAGTCGGGCAGCAAAATGTACGATTCACCTCCTGTCAGGTTATCTACTGTTTTACCTGTAGATGCCGGTGTTCGGCTGATAGATGACAGTCACTTTGCTATGTCCTTTACGTCGATGAATGCACGTATCATTACCGGGCATAGTGTCCACAGTTTTCGTGTCTCTCCACCGGCTTTCCGTTTATCTGAGCTAATAGCAAATACTAGCAAGGATATAGATAGTAATGTTGCAAAGTACATCTATGACGAAGTGCGAAATTTAACTAATAGTTGATTATTCAACATTTATACGGTGTGTGTAACTTATGATGTATGATGTGTGTTCTAAAGCATTGTTTTATATTGTATTGTGTGCTGTTGGGATTCCCATTTGAAATGAGCCGAAGGCCTTTCAATAAATCAATCATTCGATGGATACAGCGGTTCTCATCCGATCGTCGAAGGGTCAAGGTTGATGCTACTCCTCATTATTCATTACATTTTTTTAATCGTTTCTCTCTTTATCTCGCTCTCTCCCATCATCGTTCAGGCTTGACGAGAGTGGAGGTGGGCGGGAGCAGGGGGGATGCTATAACCGGGCCCGCGGCTGTGAAAGGGGCCCGGCCTTGGGCAGTGGATTTTTTCCTTCTTCTTTACCCCCCTTCTTTTTTTTTTTTTTTTAAAAATGATTAATGCAATATTACTCTTTCTGGGGAATTTTCCTATGGGGTCAAACAACTTTGATCCTTTTACCGTCATTTTTCCTCATTTACCAAACACTCAGGTGTAAGCAGCTATGTTCATGTGGTGATGTAGATCCTTGTCCACTTGTCCTAATGTTTGCAGTCTATATTACGTTACTGAATGAAGTGTAGATATTTAATTGACAATCTAATTATGTAAGCATATGTTATTATATACTGGGGAAAAATGATTTACGATTTCAATTACAAGGGGCCCAGCTGGTCTCGGTGACCCTGTCATCATGTCGGAACGCCCTCCTGGAAAGATCTTGTAGCTTCGTCATATTCACGTTTGGTCTGTCAGCGATTCTCGATGTTTTTTTCTACAGGTGAACCCTTACAACCAGGAGGAGATCAGCTTCCGAGACCTCGTAGTCAAGGTCGAGAAATTAGCGCGGGGACTGTTCAAACTGGGTCTGGGTCAAGGCCGCACGATGACCATCGTGTCGCCGAACAACGTAGAGAACGCCATGGCCATCGTGGCGACCATCGCCGTCGGCGCCGTGGTTCACGCTCCAAATCCCGCCTCCGTGCCAGGTGAGAAAGTCACGCCCACCCTATACTGCTGTCGCAGGTAAGAAAAACGTGTGCCGCTATTACAGTCTCCAATTATTGTGTTCAAACTGTCTTTTTCTCATTAGGTCCAATATTCCCTCTCCCGTTTTCTTTATTGACACATCTGTACGTCCATCCACCAACCGTCTTCTGGTTCAGTCATATACATGCTGACAGTATATTAAGTCAAACTGTTAGTCACTTATAATTGTGATTGACTCAAATATCTCTCAGGCAGTTGTTATGTGTAGTAGGATTCTCAAAGCTGGATGTCTCGCAACGTTGACTTCCTCAAATGAGTGATCCGACTTTGCTGTTGCAGGAGAACTGCGGCGCCAGATGGTTCTCTGTGATACTTGCCTGGTGCTGACTGTGCCGGAACTGCTTGCTGCAGTAAAGGAGGCTGTTGCCGAGCTTAATATTGTAAGAATGTTAATATGGAAATATTGAAAAATGAGCTAGGTCCATGAGAATCAATTATACATGCATTGAAAACAAAATTCATTAAGCAAAAGGCTTCTTTTGTTGTACTTACGTGACTTTTGGTTTATGTGATAATGTCTTATCCACACTATATTATCAAACTGTTGTCTACCCCAGTTTCTGCGTTATGCTCTATGAAGTATGCAACTAAATTCTGTCAGACTGCTTCAACGTCATCATATTAGCAGATCTCTCTTTTTATTTTTTTCTTCTTCATTGTACTTTTGTAAATCGTCTGCTAGGCTTAGTGTTCAATAGTAATAGCTAGAACTGTAAGGAAACAATCGGTTTGAGACTTGGATGTGCAAAACTCGTGTGGTGTCGCTTTCAGTCGTGTTTTAAATAGGTTAGTGTGTAATGTCTGTGTAAGGGCATACACACTCATATATTATTAGACTACGTATTAAATAAGATAGTAGTTTGTGTATGCATTGGACACATGTAGACACTGACTCCTAACTCATCTTTTTTTTTTCAGCCTGTTATTATAATTGGCCCCAGAGACGGAAACCTCAACTTCCTCGATGTTCTAGACCTAGGAACAGGGGACGTAAGTCTGCCACCACCTCGCGATCCGGCAACGACATTAGCCTCCCTTCTTTTCTCAAGCGGAACGACAGGCCTGCCCAAGGGAGTGGAGATCACACAGCGAAACATTATGGCGTTTATACACTTCTCCAAGTATCAGTAAGTTGAACAACAAAGATAGAGATGGTATGAAGGAGGATAACTGGCTACAGCAGAGGAACTGTCTGACTTTCATGCACGCACGATCGCTCAGTACTAGGCACACGCGCTTACCCCATCCAGCAATGAAACGAAACAAATAAAACAAAACAATTTTTTTAAAAATGAACCAAAAGAAAAAAAAGCAAAAACAAAACAAAAACCCGAAGTGAAACATACGAAATGAATGAAAGGCCTTGGATATGGTTTCAGTGATGAAGACATCCTGACACAGAATGACACAATACTACTGTTGCTGCCCCTCTTCCACGTGTACGGCCAGGTGGTGTTGCTGATGACGGGCCTGGCTTATGGCTGTCGCCAGGTCATCATGAACAAGTTTGAAATGGTGCCATTTTTGACATTCATCGGCAGGTACAAGGTGAGAGGTCAGGTCTCGCTCTACAGGTGTTGCTGAAGGTGTTTGGGCTCAAAGCTGATTCGGTAACTAGCTTTGCAACGGTGACCTTCTTATTCCTCAAACGCAAGTTTCCCAAGATTTTTCAGGCGCATGGAAAACTTTTATCTTCATAGCTTCATTGACAAAGCAGTAATATAATATACAGTATACTTAACATCAATAAAAAAAGAAGTAAATATTTGGATAAAAATGCTCACACCTAGTACACGAAACGCTGACATCTTGTAACTCCTTCGGTAAATTGTCATCACAAGTGTTCTTTTTTTTCTATCAAGTCATGTGCAACATGCAACACTGACACGTGACCAGGTATCAATCTTAATACGATGTTGTTAGTGTCTAAACAGTTGCCGCAACAACTCGTGTTGGTAGTAAACATAAAGCTGATCAAGTGATAGCCAAGATGGGTTAGGGACGACAGAGTCCGCAAGAGTAAGCGTTGAAGAAACCCATTGTGTTTCTGTTGTAGGTCACCCGCTTGTTTTTGGTGCCGCCTATTATAGTTGGAATGGTCAGCTTTCCTAACTTGAGTCAGTACGACCTGTCCAGCGTGCAAATAGTGGTATCAGGTGCTGCTCCGCTCGGGAAAGAAACAGAAGAACAATTCTGCAAGAAACTACATCTGAAGGCACTAATACAAGGTACAGTATACTCATCCACTCCCACTCACGCACGCACGCATGCACGCACGCAGATCAATGGAAGACCAATAGGAAGTACTTAGTCGGTTACACACTCGATCACAATTCGTTCTGGAAGGTTATAGTCAAGTGCCGATCAGTTCCAGTGACAAAAATTTTTTTATTATAATTAATAACGTAAGTGTATCCATATGATTGGTATGATTAGTTACATACTAAAAAAAAATTAAACAAATAAAATAAAAAAACCATGACAGGGTTACGAATGCAGCTGAATGAACTTTATCAACAGCTTAAGAATTATCGAATTCTATGTCCGCAAGACTGAAGAAAGCACCACCACCCACTCCCTGACGATTCGAACCCGTCAGTTCTAAAATGTTCTGTGTCCTAAATCTGAACTTCTTGTAGAGTTCCACATCATCCTAACGGTCTAATGGTGATTCCTGTCCTGAAAACTGCGTTCAGGCGTGATACAGCGCACCTTAGCAAGATCAGATCCGCCATGATTTGATGATTGTCAGTGCTATAGGGAGATAACACAAGGGTGGGGGACCGATAGACCCATGATCGTCCTGTGTATCACTCTACGGCAAGGTTCTTTTCCTTTTATTTTTCTCCGAAGCGTGGTGTCTCATGCAGGTCTGAGCACGATAGTCGAGAATCAAGTAAGCGGTTGAGAACTGAAACCGATATCTCACGAAAATATTAGTCGAGGATTCAAATGAATGAGCAAGGAGCAGTTCGAGGTTGAACAGGCATTACACATCAAGCCGAACCATGAACTAAAGTAAGACATTAAAGCCTGAAAACTCTAGAGGTTTTGCCAGTGTCTTACATTTGACTGTGGTAATCCTATATGATGAGGCGCTATTATTAGCAACTTTCTCCCGTTGCGCTATATAAAGAGAGAGGGGCTC
>SRHC01002767.1:7023-55814 GCA_004794325.1 Pomacea maculata
CGGTGTGGTCACCACGTCTACGTTGTCAGTACGTGGAGTGAGAGTCGTGCAGCGTGCACCATGTTGTATCACCTGTTGCTGCAGACAGTAAAGACACAACAGTCAGCAGGTGTGTCACCCGGTCAGCCTCACCTCCTGCAGTATCATCTTGATAACGATAAAGAAGTGGAGAAGGCCGTCAACGACTTGTCACAGGCGGCGAGCGGAGGGTCGTTATACGTCATCGCTGATGAAGTAGTGAGTGACTTCAGGTGAGTTGTGGAGCGTGTGATGTGATGATAAGCAAACAGGTAGATGGCTAGTTCCTTTCTGAAAATTACCACCAGATGTTTAATACATGATCAGGGGCGTCCCTAGGCATGTGTAAACTGTGTCAAATTCCAGTAACTTTCATCGTCTGTGACAGGCCACGATACTTCCAGACTTTGTGTAACAAGCTGCTGACACAAGTTCCTCGTCTCCATCTGTGGGCGGCAAGTTGTTTCCATGGACACGCACCCGCCGGCTGGCCAGTGGAATATTTAACCAGACCCCTCCGCTCTCCCCCTGTCATCGTCAGGGAAGTGGAGCAGGACATAAATATCACAGGACGTGCTGTCCTGCCTTACTGTGACCGTGGTGTACCCGTCGTCAGGGAAGGGGAGCAGGGCACAGATATCACAAAGTGGTGGACTGTCCACCCGTACAGTGAGCGAGGTGTACCCGACCACACAGACGGCCCGCCAGTCAGACGACTGTACCACCGAGGTCAGGGTCACTCAGGTCACAGACCTATTGACTGTGTCACGTGCGGTCGTGACGTGGCCAGCCTACTACACAGTCTCCGTGTTGGTGTTACGGGTAGGTGTGTGTATTGTGTAGTGTAACGATGTTTACAGTTCAATACTTACCTGAGTGGCAAAAATCAAACAGGTGAAAACAGTTTAGTGAGAAGACAGTATGCTAGGGACATGTGTCAGTCAGGCTTTGTTTACCTGATGTTTATCTTAGTACCTTAACTAAACATACAAACACGTATACTCTGACGAACCCCCCAGATGAAGATGATGGGAAGAATAGAATGTTGATTTTCAACTGAAGCTACGATGCAAGGTGAGGACGTTGACATTCACCGGAAGTTACGCATAGTCCATGTTAGACCGCGGCCAGAGAAGTAAAAGAATGAGAAAGCATCTACAACAGTTTATAATTTATATCCACGTGTCTGTCAGTGTGTGCGCTATTTCTCTGTCATGTGACTTACACAAGAAACTAACTTTGAATGTTAACAGAGAATGTCGCGGCATCAACGACAACCGTGACCTCCATCAGCCGCGCCACAACCCCGCCCTGTCTACAGTGGAGAGACGTGTTGGTGTGTCACTGGGGTGACGTTGGTGACGACCCGGGTATGGTGAAGGGACTGGAAGAAGCGGGTATTAAAGTACGGATGATGAAGGATGATGATGATGATGATGACATCGAGGACGTGGCCACGGCCCGCAGTGACGTGGTGTGGATGGCGCGTGGAGATCGTGTTCGTGGTCTGGAGAGAAAAGTCGTCGTGTGTCTCAGTGACGATGTCTCTCTGAGATATAAGTTGTTCCTCATTAGGTCTGCTGCCCGACTTCACTGTATGTCCCGCTGTACATCCCAACTGGTGATTGTCTCACCTGACGACTAATTATCCCATCCTACACCTGTCACGTGGTGTAGTCTGTTGTCTGTCTCTCTTACAAACACTTGTCTTTCTTGTCTTTCTTTCTCTTCTCTCTTTCCTCTCACTCTATCACGAGGTCATGTCATGAAGTCATACACATAAAGTAATTATATTTTTTTACAACACGAGGTCCAGTCCGTGGCTCTGTTTACACAACAACTAATGTCAACATCAATACCATTCCGCCAACACATTGTTTACACAATCTAATGATGATGGTTAGTTGCTAATGACGTCACATGACATACCTGATAGTCTAATTGTCTGAAATAAAATATTTCCTATCAATTCTGGTCAAAACGGCAAGATGCAGGATATCACTGTTTGCAGTTCTTTGCTTGAAAAAACAAAAATCTGAATAATTTTAAGGAAAGTGTGATGCTTTAAATAGCTACTTGATAAATAAGTTGCAGAGTGCATGGAGTAGTATCCAAGCAAGGTTGATCGCAAATTAACTGAAGAAGTTTTACGTAGTTACCCTTAATTACAAACTTTTGTTAGTATAAAATTTAATTATATCGTTTAACTTGTTCACAGGTTCTATGTTGTGTGCTTGTACAGTAGAAAAAAGTACGGAACGGCATTAGTGAGAAGTTTGCGTAATCTCTCTTACTCTTACCCACACACACACACAATTTATAATTGTTGAGAGTTAATTAAATACACTTACAAATTATTATTGCAAACGTTTTATTCAATGTCTTTAAATTTTTTGCAGTGGTAGTCTGTAAAATAATGGTAATGTTCGGGAAAAGTATGTAAGATAAACGAAACTATTTTTCACACAGTCCTGTGTCTGTATGCCACGGTCTTGAAAAAAAAGGCAAAACATACAAACTTAATTCAAAGTTCTCCAAATTAATAAGAAAAATAATTGCAATACAAAGGTCAGGAGTATATAAATATTTTACTGCGGTCTTGAAATGATACACAAAGCCATGTAATAATTGTGCTTATCATCAAAATGTCTGTCACAATCTTATTAAATAAAATTAAACTTAACCAAACATATTAATTAATGTTTATAGCTTTCATTTTACGGATGAGAGAAACTTTTCTTCAAATGTGGTGTCACCGCTCAAAAAGCAGATTTCTTGTTTTTTTTTATTCGTTCTATATTTAATATATTTTATAAACATCTATCCAAGCGAGTTGTCCTTCCATTCACCAATAAGATAAAATGTGGAACTATTCCCACAAAAACTGACAATGGAGATCATCATCATAATCCATCATCCATCATCCATCAAGCATCAACCACCATCATCATCATCAATCACAATAAAAGACAAAGGATTGCATGACAATGTCAATCGGAAGTCGCTGATCCGTGTCATGGTCTCATCATGTCATCATGTCCCTCACATTAGTTTTCTGGGGAGAAAATACTAGAAATTAGCTGCTTTTCCATCGCTTTACCTGCGAAATTCCTTCAGCAATTCTAAACTGAGACCCGACTGTAATATTCAATGAGTTTAACATTCACATCACGATGTAATTACTTTTGAAAGAAGGGAGAGCTTCTTCGTTGAACTCTGACCTTTGATTGTAAAACACTTGTAAGCAGTAAGAACGGCAGTAATAAACAAACATTAGTATGTTAACTCTCATTATGAGTTAGTTTTATGATAAATACAAGCATTTCGAGGTATGTTTGTTTGCTCAAGTGTGAGCTAGATATATCAACTGTTTGGGGTTAAATCTTTGGCTTTAGGCTCATATTTATTTGAGAAAAAATAAGCTTTTTATACATTTAGACTTTTTTTGACTCGCGTTTTATAAATCATTAGCCAATCAACATGCACTATTATTTAACTATTAATTATCATTTACATAGTAAGTAACCATCTATCATCTTTAAGGGTAGCTTCTTATGTATTCTTTGTATATTATTCTATGAAGTTCTGTTGCGTACCTCGCTATGTGCGCGCTTTGAACAAAAGCAACAACAGTTTTCAAATGTCTGGCGAAACAAAAGTTTTAAGACTTTAAGATTAAAATACCTGCAAATACCTGAGAAAACAGGACATAAAAATGAACTCCCGCTTCTTTCTTTATAAACTTTTCAACTGTACAAGGTTAAGCATTTCTTAACACCCACGATGGTTAGGGTAGCAAAACTGTCGTTGTAGATGGTTGCTCACGGGTGTGTTAGACCAATGATGGAGTCTATTACAAAATAAGAACTTATTTTAAAAAATGGAGAACAACGCGTATAACTTAATTACCGGCAGCTCTGTATATAAGAAATGAAAGAAAATGATAATACACCTGGCTATAAAGAGCCTCACACTCAGTACAACCTAACTTTAAAGACTAGTTTCAGTAGGTACTGAGGTCAATGATCATTGCTTCCAAATAAACACAACACTGATCCAACCAAATATCACCTGGAACCGTCCTCAGCGCTGTGTCCTGCAGATAACTGGCCTCTATATTCATCCCTTAGAAAATTCTAGACGACACGAACCCTAGGAATCATTCTTGAAACCAAACATCCTCAGCAAAGCAGCGAGAATCTTGAAAAAATGTGTTTCATGATGAAACTTCGTTGAACACGTTAACAGGTGGATTGGGTTTTGTTTCTTGAAGTAGTCAAGTAATCATTCGTTTTGTCACATATTTTTGTGCCAGATTTAATTTATTTTTTGTCAGAAAATAATGACATGCTTTAGAAAATCTTATTATTTTAGTTAGAGGAGATGATCACCATCGATGACTCAAAATCGTCGAAGAACAAAGCAGTGTACACGTGAGGACTATGTCGGCGCTGCTAAATTCTTTCTCGACACTAGGGCAAAAGAATTATGGGAATTGAAATGACAACATGAACTATTACCACTGTTCTCACTTTTATTTTTGTGATATCTTATAAGGACAAATAAACTAAGCTTTGTCTTTATGTTTGTCAAGTCAAGATCTGTCAAAAACCTGCTTTTTTACCATTAGGATTAGAAGGGAATGTTAAAAGAAAAAAAAAGGCGCTGGATGACGAGGGATTTGCCTGTGTAACTTATTCAAATGAAAACCTTTTTTTGTTGTATTTTTAGTTTGTTGTTGTTAATATGTTCTTTGTAGATTGGTGCGTCGTATCTTGTCGGGCTTCATGATGGTAGCACCCAAGATCTGGCATCAATACTTCATTTTTCTTAAACAAGTCGGATTTTTCAAAATTCTCCGAATTTCTCTGTCTGATCTTTAGTCAACGAGTATTTATTCGTCAAGGCTCATAAATATAATGTCGATTACTTGCGTTGCACATCATTGTACGAGAAACTCTTCCATCAAATTTCTATATTTTGCAGAAGATGACAGCAAGCTTGTTGAAATGCGAATTCTCTCGCTCATAAAAGTCATTGTTTCGTACGCAGATTTCCAATATCAAAGTTTCATATACCATTGATTATTTCCTAGCATGTTCATTTTAAAACAATCGTCGCGGGAGGCTTATTCATTACACAGAGAACGCCGAATTCTCCATGACAGGAAGTGAAGACGTACTTACGCTGTACGTGAGAAGGACGTAGTTCGCGTGCCGTCAGATTTCATAGAAGTCTCTCTCCGTCTTCTTACGTGCAGAAGACGTAGTACCGCCGTCCGGAACTGTCGACTAAGCACCATGCTGACTATCAAGAAACACGGTTCAATGAAATAGGAGATCCACGCTGCCAGGTAAGTTACCACCAGGGATAAATAGAAATTTCTGGAATAAACTCCATAGTCGTCGACAAAGCTGTCCACCGTCGCGTTTAGAGTGCTTGGAAGCGTCATGAGAAAGAAGATGAGAGTGAGAACGAAAACGAGGCGAGACGTGGCCATGACGGCCTGCGCCTGCGCGCTCTTCTCGCTCGATCCGTGAAGCTGCGAGACTTTCTGGTCGTCGCTCTTGGCCGTTCCTCTGGTTGCCCGGATGTCCTGTTGTTTACGAGCATGCAGCCTGAGAGCCGCGACTAAAGCCAGGTTGATGACGAGCAGGTAGATGAGCGGAAGGTAGATGAGAACTACTCGGCTGACATTTCTCAGCGCCAAGAACAGACCGGGGTTGTCCACCGCAAGTTTTGTTGTACTCAGCATCCAGAAATCTTTCCTTAGCTCTCTGATTTCAAACTCTGCAAGTAAAGGTGCATTCAGGAGTAAACAAAGTAGAAAGACGCAAGCAATAACCACTCGTGGAAAGCGGTTCAAAACATTTGTCGAGATAAAAAACGGAAAGGTCAGCTTCAGGAATCTCTCAGAAGATGCCAGACAATTCAGAATGACCGCACAGCGCTGAACAACGGTGCCACCATAAACAGTTAAATACTGGTTGTAAATCTGGAAGGTTCGAGATGAAAAAGGAAAAATCAGGTACAAAACAAGCCCGATCCAGTCAGAAAGGAACCAGACGTGGTCTGCAATATTTATTCCTCTCAGATACAACACATAGGCATCCTTCTTCAGTGAAGAGTTGACCGCGATGTTGAGACAACTGGCCAATATTCCGACTGTACAAAGCATCAGAGCCAGGGGCCTGTAATCTAAAAACATGTTGAACTGTTGTAGTGACAGTAACCCTTGATCGAAGATGTTCACCCACTTGCTGCTTCCAGCGGTCTTCAGACCATTACTGGAGTTCAGACGGTTCGCTACGGTTGTAAAATTGTACTTACGAGTTTCTTGAGTGATGTTGTACATTTTACGAATAACTTTTTGTCGGAGTAAATTTTTGTGAAGGATATAAACACCAGGTTTTAAATGATGCAGCTCGGAATTTCTTTTAGATGGATGTTTAGAGAGGTAATATACAAATTATGTTTTCATCTGCTCAGATGTTCTCATATCAATCCCACGGACTGGGACTAAGTCGAGCAAAAAAAGTGTCAACAGTTCAATAATCATGCACCAAGTCAACCTGAAACATGTCCGACTACCTTTCCTTTCAAAAACAAATCCACAAAATTGTGGAAATGATGAAATTATGTTACTATACACAGTTTTTATGTTCCCCTAACACAGCATCAGTCGAGAGCATCATTCACACCCAGAGTAGAATCAAGAAAGGGGGTGCACAAGCTGTCCCCTTCCTGACAGTGAGAAAAACAATGTCACAAATAAATGTTCTGCCTTTATATAGCCTCTCCACAAGCGAGTAATAATTGGTTTTTAAACAAGAAGATATTCTCTCTGCCAAGCAAATTACAGAAATACTGTGTACCAATGGCGACAGATAATTTTTCTCTCCCTCTGAGGAAAAGGCGTTTTCTCTTCATGTTAATAGTCAAGTAAACTAATTCTGTGTGTGGACATACTTCAGTTCGTGTGTGTGTGTGTGCGTGTGTTGAAGACTAACTGAATGAGTCGTCCTGATAAAATTACACTACTTATGTATATTCTCTAAATGCAAATATTTCTCTTGTAGTTATCATCCTTCGCTTTCTAATTTCTCTAGGGAAATCGGCGCTTCTTTTTATTTTTTTAAAGTGCAATTTTAAAGGAAAGTACACAGTCGAGAACACCACACAGAAATTAATACGGGTGTAGAGGGTATTCAGCATTTTTCCGGTGTTTATAAGACCAATCTTCCTCCGGTGTTGACACACGAAACTGTGATAATTTTTGTAATGAGGCTTCTACTTTTATTTAATTTTGAGAAATTGGGCTGAATTAGTATTTGTTATTAGCAAATAGGAAAGAAATTTCTGAGGAACATTATTTATTGGGACTTCGTTTCCTTTCTTTGAGATTGATAAATAACATCGCATACAGTAGATGCTTTCTTTTAAAAGCTTTTAAAAGTTTTGAAAATATTGCAGTAAAGTGAACTGCTAAACTTCTGTCAGAAATGAACGAACACATACGATGTGAGCAGAAAAGGACGACACATCATCAAGTAGTCATCAAGGGTGCTGTGGGTTTGACAGTGTAAACACTTTACAAACTAATTGCAGTTTTATCTGCAAAACATTAACCGAAAAATATAAATATATTTTCCTTGATCATTTTTTCCGAGACATGAAACTCGAATTTGGTTTGGTGTAGTAATTTTCTACAGATGACTGTCGTTAATGCCTGCTTTTAGAGCAACTCTGTATCATGAGGGTAGAACAACATCAACATGGATACAAGAGTTACTTACACTTATCATTGTGAGATAATACAGCGTAGAGTGAGCTTACAGTTGAATGTTTCACACCAGAGAATATAACTGTCATGGTGAAATATGTATCCTGTAGGATTTCGCTAGTTCTACAAAACCGTGAAGGCATGTGAGCATCTAGTGTAAGGGAGATAACTGTCTTTTTTAAAATAAAAAATAAAAAAAACAAGGGAGATAAGGGAGAAACACGGACGATTTCATCGCATAGAAGCAAACGTTGAGAAACAAACTTCGCCGATAAGTGAACTGCAGCTAATTTCACAAATATATTCAATCAGCTGAAATGATGAAACAGAACGTATTCTCTAAAAAGAAGATTAGAGAAATGTTCATCGGTTCAAGTTCTCCAACCGCCTCTCCCGCTGTTTCTTCAAGTCAACAGAACTAAGTAACAGTCGTCCAATCCTTGTGACTTTCCTTTGAACCATTATGTTGAAGGTAAGTAATAATGGCTGGATATTATTGTTATTTTTTTTATTATTATTATTTTTAAATAATAATATTATTATTCACCGGATTCCGACAAAAGAGAGAACTAGCAGCTCAACAATGGCGTTGCCCGTCCCCAGTAAACTCAGGATCGTTAAGGTCCTCGGTTCACTTCCCATCAGGGGCATGCTCACACAGTCACTGCAAGGTTAAGCCCCTTTATTATAAACAAACAAACTGCGCGTTTGGCGTGGGTGCATGTGTGTGTTGGCGTAAAGTAAAATGTGATGTGTGCTGGGGTGGTGTTGTCACAGTACAGATGGAGGATTGGAGGTAGTGTTAGTAGACTTGTGTTTAAAAAAAAAAAACCCACCTGCACGTGAGACCCTGAAAGGTGAAGGTTCTCACGATTTTCTGAGCCTCTGTTGCGAGGTGAGTGGAGTTCACCAGGTGCTAAGCCTGGTCGGGGTGGGAGTTTGAAACCGGCGGCTCACAACCTCCGGTGTTAGTTGGTTTGACTGGGAGAGCACATGGAATGTGAGAGAACACCGACACCCTGGTACCTCTGTTAAGACACAGGATTGTGCTCGAGTCCGGGTAGGAGCAACGGGTGACCAGGCTGACCAGTGGTGCGCGAAAGAACACGTTAGGAACACACACACACACACACACACACACACACACACACACACACACACACACACACACACACACACACACACTGAAACACACAAAATTTACTTTCGACTACACATAGATATACATTTCCAGCTATCTCGCAATATTTTATTGTCATATAACCACTCAGTACTAATAATAACAAATCATAGCCAAGACCAATGCTCAGTCTGGCAAAAAGTTGAGCGAAGGCAAGACAATTCATTCATGTCCATCCCAAAAACCATGAGCAGCTGTTCGTGCGTCCGTGTATGTGTTATTATTCTTTATATATATTTATATTTTGTGTCGACCGTTTTGAGCTAACTTCTATGGTAGAATAAAGCGCTCTTTAAATGTATTTATTATCCTCAACGTCATCATTGTTCTTATTATTAATTTTATTTAATTTCGTATTTAAGAAGCTCGCTCCCCACTGGCAAGATCAGCAAGAAAATTGTTGTGATAGTGTAACAGTGTAATAACACAGTCTGGTCAACACAACACGCACTTACAGTTTTATTTCACCGTAAGAGCTTTATTCGTCTTGTGGTAGAACCACCTTTGATCAACCCTGCATGGCTTCTACATTTACATCTTCACATCAAGTACACAGAGGTGCAGGCAAACAACTATACTGTGTCTTCCGAAAGTTTTTTTCAGTATTGTAACTGGCCTTTCCCTCTCTATGTTTATTTTTCTCACTCTTTCATTTCTCCTTATATCTTTCTGTTCCTTATTTTCATTTTAATTTATTTTATTTGATAATAAATATTTTACTCCATTATTGATGGATCTGATTGGATAGTTTTAAAAATTGTTATGAATCTCAATTGTCTTATTTATCTATTTATCCATTCATTCATTCATACGTTTATCAATATCGGTGTCTAATTAATGCTTTCCTTCGATCTCGTCCTGCCATCCCATGCATCTCCATGGTCAGAGCAGCATTCGCTTCTCGAAATAATCATTCCCTAATCATTTTCCCAAGCTTTGTAGACAATTGTCTACTGATGAGAACAACTATATCACACTGGCCAATTAATCATTCGATGTGTTAATTGCTTGGCCTTCTCCTCGTATTTACACAGTCAGCATGGACGCCTGTCTCAAGGCATCTGAGTTCATTTGTTCGCTATTATTATTATTATTATTATTATTATTATTATTATTATTATTATTATTATTATTATTATTATTATTATTATTATTATTAAGCGAAGATTATGAATCTGAAACAATATTTTTTTTATTTGCTATTGTTCTTATAGGTAGTATCTACCTACATTTTACATTATTTGTGGTATTACTTTTACTGAAATGGCCTCCAGTGAGCTCAAACCACCACCGCTGTATCAAATGCTGGTGGGTGTCTTGTTTAAGGAAGCCTTCACACAAATTTCACGTTAACCGAATAGAATGTAGTATTAGAAGATAATGTACAAACCACACCCAATGGTTCCGATGCTTGTATATAATTAATTTTCCCGCTGCCCAACAGATAAATATTAGATAAACATTAGTTCACAAAGACTTCACAGGTAGGCCTTGTCTTAGTTCATGTACATACAGTCGTCGCCGCACCTCAGCGTCTTTCAACATCAGCTCATCGGTGAGCTGCTATAGTTTAAAGTCTCTCCAACGATGCAAACACATAAACACCTGAGAGATAATCTTCCGCATAGCTGACTTGAACAAAACAATAATATATATGGTCTATGTTTCATCCAGATTTCAACTATCCATTTCAAGTTATATCAATTATAGTTTATCTGTATCCAAAAACTACTAGGGTTTCATTATTTGCACTGGGAATGGTTATCTCCATAACTACACAAAATTCAATGAAAATTTTATTCTTTTATATGACATTTGTTTCAGTTGAAAAAATTGTGTTTATGGAAATCAACTTTGTGTTAATTTCGATTACAAACCCTAACTTTGACCACTAAGAAGGTACAGGATGAGGCTTTACATTAACTCATTCTTTAACGGAGAAGAATTTATTTACAAATGGATGATCACTAAATATTTTTTCGTTTCCAACGAAGCCTTTTATGCATGCTCAGCACTGATTTTCTAAACTGCTTGCTTAAAGCCATACTCAGGATGAGCAGACACGGCTCAGTGAGAAAGACAACCCATTCCGCCAGGTAGGTGATCATGCGGAACAGGTAACGCTGTTTACCGAAAACCCCGTAGTCGGGGACCAGGCCGTCCAGACAGGCATTTAGAGTGCTGGGAAGCGCCAAGAGAAGAAACGTGACGGCCATAACGAGAACGTAACGTGACGTTCTGACGACGTTGTGAATCTGGCTGCCATTCTCCTGCCCCTGTTGAGACTTGGAAGCACAATAATCTCCTCCTCCTCGTGTAGCCCGGATGTCCTGCTGCTTAGAAACATGCAATGTGAGGGCCACGACCAAAGCCAAGCTGCTGACTAGAAGATACGTGATGGGCACGTAAAAAAACGTAATTCGGCTTACATACCGTAAAACGAAGAACAACTCTTTATTCGCTTGCTGATGTCTTGTCGGTGACACGACCCAGAGGTCTGGCGCCACCTGCAGGACTTCAAACTCCACGAGCAGCGGAATATGCACGAGGAGAGAGATGAGGAAAACGCAGACGATGACACCCAAGGGATAACGGCTCAGAACGTTCAATCGCGACGACGTGAACGGGAAGATCAGTTTCAGAAAACGCTCCGATGACGCCAGTCCGTTGAAAACAACGGCGCTGCGCCGGAAAGCAACGGAAGCAAAAGTGAACATTATTATAACGAACCATTGATATTCTTTAGACGTTAGTGGAAGGAAATACTGTAAAGAAAAACCTGAACTCAAGCCAATGAGGTAGAGGTTGTCCCCGACACACACTCCCGTGAGGAAGAGGACGTAGGAGTCTTGCTTTAACTGTAGGTTTGTCACGATGATGACGGCGCTGGAGAAAAGGCCGACCATACTTAGAAATATCCCCAAGGCTGTGTACTTAAAGAACACGTTGAACAGTTGTTCAGAGATGATCCCCTCGTCGGGAATATTTAGTCCCACGAAATTAGTGAAGTTTGTGTTGTTCATATTGGCCGAGATGTTCAATCAAGCATGGCGCAGGGTCAGACTTGAAAACGTGAGGCAGAACTAGCGAGAAAAGGAAATGACAATTTCATTAAGTGTTTCCTCTTTCAATTTAATATTAAGCATCCCAGAAATTATTCCCAGACATCTGGTCTCCAAACAGAGCCCAAAGTACTAGCAGTACTCAACTTCTTCAGAATCTTCCTCGTTGTTCATTCTTTCATATTTCACAGAACATGGAAAGTCCAAAATAAAGAATTATATACAAATACATCTAAATACTTAATCAATCGAACTTAAATCAGCTGCGTGTGTCTACGTGTCAACGACTTAAAAATACTCTTACAAAGTTGTTTAGAAGAATGTTATGACAAAGTAAATGCTTGACTGAAATTCTTTTATTTCCTTTCTGTATTTCTCCATGCGGCCCCTTAATCGCTGTGAGAAGACTACTTGTTCTCTTTAGTGGCATCCGTTCAACGAGCCATCATTCTAAGATGCTTCTGGCAAGAACTTTCTAGAATGTCTATTATCAATAATCACAGTTTACCAATTATTTTGTCGCAGTGAGTAGAACTCGACCTGAAGCATTTCCAGCTGAAAACAATCTGCGCGTCTCCACAAACATCAGAAGTATTGTAATCGATGTTACAGCTTTTTACATGAAAAAATACAAAGCAGTTGCTCGGAAGCTCCACTGGAATGTATGCAATCTGTCTCAATACATTTAGAAAGTCTGTCATGGAGTCACTTTATCAAATGATGGAATGAAACAAAGGACTGGATGTTGTCTTTATATAATGTCGCTGACAAAAATCTTAAAGAGAACGTTTCAGAAATTTCGTAATTACTTTGACTAAAAATAATTTATCTTATGAGAAGAGAAGATTTCTTTTTCTTTTTTTTTTCTTTTTAGCTAATTTGTACAAGTTTGATTTAAGTAGAAGTTCACAGCTTTCTGTGATTCTTTTACTTCTTACCCGATTTTGTCCTTTTGGTGTTGGATGAGTCCTGTCGGACATGCGGGCTCCTGTCTGTCCGAGAGAGCGAGGAACCTGCAAGTTGACTAGGAGGTTGTGTGTTTTCTGATTTTACTTTCGGGTAAATAAAATCTTCCTTTGAAGCCTGCATGTTGATTGAGAGAGCAATGTAAAAAATCTTAACTTTACTGAGAAAGGTAAATGTTTTTAGGCGCTTTAGGGAACAATTGTCGACAACCCTAAAATAATTGTTTCAGTGGTTTTTTTTCTCCATTTTCGCTAAGGTGTACCCATCTTTATACAAAGGATTAATTTTTTAAACAAATAATGGTGGTCACGTGAGCTTAGTTTTCTCGGCAACTTTGTGAGAGGACACATTGTGTCTGCGATCTCTTAATTAACTACAAATTCGTTTTTACAGTTTGAACTTTACGAACAGCTCTTATTTCTCCACCCTGCAGGGCTATCTCTTCGTTTTCTTTTCTTTTTCTCTTCTTTTTTTTTCATTCTCCCCTTCCCTTTTTACTTTCATTTTCCCATGATTCGTTTTACTTTATTTCCTTTTGTTTTATTTGTTCCATCTTTGTTTCTCTTTTTAAAGTTCAGCAGTTAAAGGTTTCCCCGTTGCTTTTCATGGCATCGTAGGTTGTTTCTCTTGACAAACATTAAGTGGTGGGTTTCGGTCCTGCAGCAGTTCGCCTTGAGTCTTCTTCTAGAGTGTAAACAATGGAAACATTGATAGTCTCGTACAATCCATGGCAGTCCATGCAGTGCCTGTGTCGGGGAGAAATGGTGATGAGCTTATCCCAGGAGACGAGGCGGTGGGCAACAGATGCACAATTCATTCTCATGGCTGTGCCGAGGTAACTTTAGACGATACAGCAATTTAAAAAACTTACCTACACAGCCAGAGAAACCTAAAATAGAAAGGGTCTTGAGCACAAGACATGATGCCACTGCAGGGAAGATGGCTTTCAGTGGGTAGAGCCAGCGGTACACCGAGGGTAGCAGTAAAGGGGCGAACGACGAGGATGGTGCGCCGCCACATTTGAGAATGAAGACTAGACAGAGAGAAACATCAAGACTTGTTACACCTGATATATGGTCTCCCTCTTCCCGAAGATGGATCAGAGACTGAGAACCGAGGATGTCCGCTGGCCGTTGGTGTCAGTTAATTGTAAGACTGCCGGGTACCTATCGTGGAACGATCACGTTCTGTTTTATTTCTAACAAGCAGGACACAGATAGTGAAAAACACACTAACAGGTTTAATGAACGGAGGACATTCTACAGGCATCTAATGTACTGCACTAACCCTAACCCTGACATCTAATGCAAACATTTCCTTTAATACAGATGAAACTAAACGAATTTTACATCTTTTTATACATTGTCATTTTTGTTTTATTTCGCAGTGACTCTTGCTGCTTCAGTGCAAGGCTCAGTGATGGTGGTCTGGAAACCGCTGTGAGGGTTAATGGTGCAAGGATCTGGAAACTTTCGTAAGATGGTGGATGTCGACGACAGGGTGCTAACCTCTGATGGTCGGGGCTGACTTTCCTTTTTAATTTCATTTCCGAGCCGTTCGTCAGGACTCATCAGACACACTGAGACGATCTGTGGGTACATGGTTGCCCATCTGTCACCCTGCAGTCCACACACCCCGAACACCGGAAACCTTGGCTGCGTACTGACCACTTTATTTGTTCTTTCAGTCTTCTTGTCCCGTGGACTTCCCCTTCAACACTATGGCGTATGTGAGGTTCGTGTATTTGTGTTCATACGTGCGTGTGTGCGTGCGTGAGTTCATTAGCGTGCACAAATGCACGTGTGTCTGTGTAATTCATTATTCTGAGAATGCTTTCATGTGTATCTATGTACAAACTATATGCTTATTGATGTATGCAAATTTGTATTCCATATTGCATGGATGGGGAAATGTGTTTGGATCCATCCTCCTGTCAACATGGATGTATATGTATGTTTTTATGCATGCGCGTGTTTGCACGTGAAGTACATTTTTTGGTATTTAATTACAGGGACAGCTGAAAAACTAATCGAGAATATTCGGAATGTTTGAAACTCTTATCTATATACGCTAAGTTATCATAGATCAACAAGTCCTACCTTCATGTATTCAATAGGTTTTCGAGAACGATTTGAATAACGGCAGCTAGATAAGTGATGTCATCTTATCCATGGAGGTCTCTTCACATCTGACGGTTATCTAGTTTCTTATACAACCAATTAATTCTAATCACGAAATCACTGTTATGTTTATGTGTTCATCACCAAGGTCTTCGTCTCATTGTCTGACACTTATCACTCCTTCACCAATCTGGACTGTGAACCAATGCTCATCGCCTCACTTTCCTCTAATTTCAGTTTTGGCCAATAAAGCGGCAAAGTTTTGATGATTTGCAATGTTCTTTTGTGTCTTGAAAGAATGCTAGCAACATTAGCATTCAACTTCATATATCATATCAATTGCAGCTAGGTTTAAATCTTATTCTTTCCTGAGTATATTAGCTTTGTTAAAACAGTTATGACTGGAAAAGTTCAGACTTTAAGGGCATAGTATAAATAAAACCTTAGAAAAAATGTAGAGCAAGCAACACTGGCTGTTTGGAGATTTGTGTAATAAAGTTGATAACGGATTTTTCTTTCTCTGAACCCGTCTTTTCTCTCCAAAACGAGACTCGTGGTGGACTAAAGTCTGTCTTTGCCCGAGGTAGTTAGCGATCTTTCTGTCTAAACAACAACAAATATTAACTTTAAAACGTAAAATTAACACATGGAGGACTGTGGTGCGTGAAGTTCACTCTCATTTTAAATTATGTTTAATGACACACGCATGATATAAACAAACAATCCTTGTGATATTAACCCTAACACTGTCATGGTGACCTTTCCGTAGTCGTTTAATTATATGACGAGCATCGTTACATCCAGAATCAAAGCCTTTAAGACATGTATCCTATTTTTGCAAACAGTGATCTCCTGTTCACACTACGGAGGAAATATGTTGTAAAGCTTTCATAAAGTTTTTAATTTTATGTTTGTAATAATTACACATCCTGAATTTGCTTTAATTTGTCTTTTCGTGTAAAAAAAAGTTGTTAAAATATCACTTCTTTAAAAGACATGTTTGTCACTGTCGTCATTATTATTGTTGATGGTGCCACCACCACCATCATGATCATCATCATCAACATCAATCATCATCATCATCGGTTAACCCTTTTTAAGTCGTCGGTGCACTAAAGATATTACAGCTCTCACTTCCCGCCATAGTTCTTGGACTACTCTGTCCTTGCTGAAATGTTGGCTGTGGTTGGTCAACTGGCCAAAGATTCAAAACCCTGGTCTCCAATAAAGAGAGGAAGATGTGTCGTAGGTATTGTCTCAGGTAAGCTGATCTATTAAGTCTAGTCGGCATCTGTGTTCTGCCGGTTCATTTACCATGATGATACCTTAGTCACTGGTTCTGCGTGAAACACCAATTGTCCTCTTCTCACACTTGTTGGATGCTGCTGTGACTTTTCCTACATTGTCTTTACAATCTTCTACTTTATTGCATCAACTCCCATATTTTATATAAAGGCCATGTTGCCTCTCCCCATTGTGGTGAGGAAAGTCTTGTCACGGTCCAGTTGTTTCCCTGATTATCTTTGCTACGAACTCACATATCATGAATAAGCTAATCATGGTACTGTTTAGTTAGTGACATAAGAATATCAACTCCTCGTATGATTCTAAATTGTCGCCGTTGACAAAAGGAGTTGATATCTACTTTTCTCGGTTGTCATCACAATAACTAGCCTCGCTATGCTCTCATTACTGAGCAAATTCATTATGGTTTATACGGACGCCATGTTTATGACACAGAACTTGAGTTTCCAAGGAGGATATATGGGCGGAAATGAAAACTTCCTGAGACACAATTTAATTAATCCGTTGCAAGTGTCCCAGTTGTCTCTGCTTTGGCATCAAGACAACAATGGACCTCCTGGTAAAACTTCTTTCATCTCTTAATCTGGTAAGAAACCTCCAGGCAACAGGTACGATCCCATATTCGTCATCAGCAAACTATCAGCAATAAAATGTCTTAGAGATAGTTTCTGGAATAACCATAGTTACAGTTACTCTGAGTTAATGGTTGATTCACCAGAACTTAATAGGAATGACTGATGGACGATGTAAATATAGATTCACCATTGGTTCATTGACGCGCACTCTTTTTTCGCGGCAAATGAAAATATTCTTCAGATTAAACGTTTTTGCTAAAGGCATCTTCAGTTTTAACAAAAAAGAAAAAAGTGACCCCAGACATAAAAATTCTTACTTTGATCTTTTAATAACCATGTTTTATGCCATATTTTTTCCAGAAATATGACGAAAGCCCTAAAGGCAATCTAAGTGCAGTTTTTGAACTAACGATTTCTTAAACTGTTGGCTGTAAATAATGTTTACTGTAAACAAGAAAGGCTGTGTCAGGTAGGCTAAACATTCTGCCATATACGACAATATGTCGGTCAGATAACGGTTTTTTGTTTCATACCCATAATCCGCAGCAAAACTTGCGACAGTCGAGTTCGCAACTCTGGGGAGGGCAAGCAGAAAAAAAGTAAAGGTCAGAACCAGAACGAGGCGAGATGTTCTCATCACAGCCTCTGTCTGAATGTTTCTTCTGTCAGACGCCTGGCGCCGTAACTCTTGGTCAGGCACGTGCTTTTTGTTTGCTTGGTTATCTTTCCTTGTTAAGCCCTTCGTTGCCCGGATGTTTCTCTGATTGCCTGCGTGCCTGTGTAATGCAGCAACCAGCGCCACGTTGATGATGAGTAAGTACATCATGGGCAGGTAGAAAAAAGTCATCCTACCGGCATTTCGTAAGACGAGAAACAGATCAACATTTTCTTCCTGAAACCTTGATGGAACCATTGCCCAGACATTGACCTTAACCTGTCTGACTTCAAACTCTACAACTAATGACAAGTGCATGAGGAAAGACAGAACAAAAACTCCGATAATAATCCAGCGAGGATAGGAGCTCAGGATAAGTTTAAATAATCTAAGTGGAAAAATTAATTTAATGAACCTCTCAGTACACGCAATGTCATTGAGAACGATTGTACTGCTACGAAAAACTGTGCTTGCAAATGTACATACATACAGAGAGTATACTTCGAAAACTCGAGATGAAAATGGAAAAAATAAATTAATGATTAAGCCAGTACATGCACTAGTAAGGTAGAGGTTGTCTGCCACACTGACGGCGGTGAAGTAAGACACAAAAGCATCATGGCCACAGCGAGAGTTCGCCAGGACATTCAAGATGCTGGTCAGTATTCCGGGGACACAGAGTCCAATGGCCAGGGCCTTCAGCTGATTGAATGTAGTCACCTGCTGGAGTGAGATGACTCCCAGGTCGTAAAGATTGACAAATTCAGAACTTTTATTCTTGTAGTCACTGTAGTTACCACTAGGAGAGCTGAGCAACATAGTCGCTTGGTGAGTATTGGCTCTGTACACCACCTACCTTGTCTTACATGTAAACATCTCATGAAAAAATAAACACAGAACGAGGGTCACATGGATGTTGTTCTGGTCTGTAGAAAAAATTGCGACTGCTTGGATATCTTTGACTGATTTGCATACAGTATTCTTATCATCATTTTAACCCACTATTTATAGTTAGTGGAAGAAACTTTGAACACGTGCTTTAAAATAATTTAAAGTCTTGTTATCAATGTTCTTATAAGCACGAAAAATTAGTTTTTAAAATATTTACAATAATATCTTTTACGGATACATTAAGGTGATGTGTGCTGGTTATGATCAACTTGAATATTTGGTTTCAGAATGATTGACATTAAATGGAAGCAATAAGTATTCCATTACCAGTAAATATGAAGAAAATTTCTTTTGGTCTGGGGAAGGGGTAGGTTTTATATTTTCCGTTCTAAATTTTAAAAAAGACCAATTATTCTAACATTGCAACAAAACTTGCGTATACAGACTCGCATTACGATGGAGAAAAACTCCTCACCACTTATTCATGTCATAAATGTCTATATTAGATATCACAAACTTACAGAAACCAATTTGTCTCTCTTAAGTTTGATCTGTCAATAATTTGTAGCTTTGTAGTTTTGTGAAACAGCTGAAACCTTATATTTTTTCTTTTTTTTTTTTCGTTTTATTCTTTATGTAATTATGGAGAAGTACGCCAAGTTTTATTTCTTTTCGAGTAGGTATGTTTTACTTTCATATTTCCCTAATGAAAAAGCGAGTAAAATTTTGTTTCTCATAGAGATATTTTTTTATGCACTGGGGAGAGAGAGAGAAAAAAAAAAAGAGCGTGCGTGTGTGTGTGTGTGTTTTGGAGAATTCAGAAGTATGTCTTTTTTGAAATAATAGCCAATTGATTTACTTTAGAATTTAATTTAAGGTTTCCTAAAGAAAGTCTCATTTACGCGTTCGTCGTACACAGCAGTTGTAATGTTATTCTGGGGCAGGAGCTAGAACAGAAGTAAAGCTTCTTCTGCAGTAGGTATGAACAGGATGAAAAGTCACCAATGACCAACTTCATTTATCCCAATGTGGAGTTAGAACTTGGGAAGTGTGCTTAGTTACAACGACAACAACAACAACAACAACAACAACAGAAAACAAGTGCTAGTTACAAGACATAGATAAGGCAAGTCATGCAGCATATCACATCACAAAAACCTGAATTCTCACATACAAAACCATTTTTAAAGCACGCCTACGTCGTACAAGTATACCTTCAAGCAACCAACGGTTCATGTAAGGTTCAGCGGCTGGAGGATAAAGTTGATTATAATTTATTATTACTTCTTCTTAGAGCAACAGCATAATTTTTGCCTATATCTACTAAACAAATTTATGTTAGAGTATTTCTTAGGTAGAATATAGAATTATATATTTATATAGCCTCCGATAACCACTGGTGCCAGTCCGCGGCAGCTTATCACTAGCACCCACTGGTCGTCACTCCAGGTCCACACTGCCACCCGATGATGTCTGCCTCAAGCCTGTGGAAAGTGGTTCAACAGTGAAAACCAGACTCCGCACCTTCGATCGTCAGGGTTAGGGTTAGACATCTTGCTCTTTGTGGATGTTGATGATCTCCTTGCCCTGACGACAGTTACAGCCGATATGAACGTGTCCAGTTCAGATGTCGGGCGTCACCGACCAACCAATCCTCTTGCTGAATCCTTTTTCTGTCCGAGATGTATGCCTCCGGTGAGTGCTCTTCTATATTGCTCTTATCATCAAACCATCTATCATTTCTGTAGTTTACCAATGAGGCTTTAGGGACAGTCTGAAACTGTTATTTTTTGTTATTTTTTTATGTTTATTTTTGTTCCTTCTAACCCTTTTACCAACGAAGTCTTCTGATACCTTTGTGTTTGTCCTTCTCAGACAAAGGTAACATTCCTCCAAACTAGATGAAATACAGGACTAACAGCACAAAATGATGACTTGCATGGAAACCAGATATCTAGGGACAGGATCAGAAGAACAAACAATGTGGCTTAAAGCATACTTTAATGCCAGTTTATTAACTGTCAGACATTTTACTAATGACTAATGTCTCAAGCAAACAATCATTTACATACGAGCACTAACATCACTGCTATAGTTATCCGTCTAAGTATTGAATTTAAATTTATAGCTTACATTGCATTAATTTATTAAAATTAACTAAAATTCACTGACATGTAATTAATTTTAACATTCAATTCATTTAAAACCTGAGAGATGTAAATTTTGCCTGTAAATCGTTTTTAGTGCAAGAAGAAAAACATTGGTTTACAAATAGCAGACATCTTAACGATGTTAATTTTTATGTTGGGGCTGAATTTTATAATGGACTAGATTCAGAATTTTATTTTTAATTAAATTTATGCTTGTCCACAGCACTGCCTTCTACTGGCAAAGTTAAATGACATTTAAAAGATGGACAACATAACATACAGATACAAAATTGTAAATGTATCTTTTCAGATCTGATTGTAACTGGAACAGTGGGCTGTCTGTGTGAATAAACATATGTGTAGAGTATACTGGCAATGATATGTCCTATTGTATGTCTTTGTTCCTTAAACACTATCATTGTATTTACAAAAGAGGACTTTGCGTTCAGATTAATTCAGACACAGTATATGTAAACTGATTATTATCATTACTACAAATGTTATTCATGAAATCGACACAAAAATTGTTTAGACAGAAGTTCATGTGGTGTGCCTTTATGTAAAGAAAAGATGGTGATGAAGGATAGAGCTGTAATCCCCAGACAGTTAGGGACATCAAGATCACACTGTAATTCTACAAATAATAATTATTCTCCTGGGACATCCGAAGCCAAGGCACACAATCTGCAGCTTTACTAACCAGAAATATATTTCTCTTTTCAATATCCACTTCAGTCGGTTACCGAACTCATTGTTTGATTCCAATGAAAAGCCAATCTGATTTCGACAATAAAATCACAGAATTCAAATGAGAAATCGTTTCCGTGACACAACTTGATGTGGAACCTTGAACAGTTCCCTGAAATCGATTGTATCCACGTTTAATTATTGTATTTTCATGTAACACCAAATCAAAATATCTGAATTTTTTCCCTTTTAAGCAACACCGGACAATCCTTATAGCTAACCAATAAAACAACTGCAGCAACACCAGATAATCCTTATAGCTAAACAATAAAAACAACTGTAGCTACAGCAGATAATCCTGATAGTTTACTAATAAAAGCAAGTGCAGCAACTCTGATACATACAAGTTCCTACACGCGTCTACGGAGAAATTAGAAGACGAGGACAAGCAAGCGACCCGTTGCCCGCGTGGCAAAGTATGAACAAGAACATGCTATGATATATTTTTACACATTAAATCTGGTTGTAGTTATATTATAACAGGTCCATTACTCTGCACAAAACAAATCTTCTACCAATGAATCTATTACTAACAAAAGATATTTTATATCTGATATTTTAATCATTTCAAACGGACGGAAAAGGAGACAATGCGTTCCAATATTTCCACCTACTAACCTACGATAAAGACAATTATCGCTTACATATCATTTTAAGTACATTTAAGTGATGAGATTTTTAAAAAAATATCGTTTTTATTTTCTTGTACTAAAAGCAAATAAAAGATATTAACCGTGTGGAAGTATGTTCCACAATTTTTTTTATCAATATTTAAACAATATACACAAAATCGCTGAACTATTAAGTATTTTATTAGATTATATATCAAAAGTTAAAGATGACTTTCTTATTGTATTGTCCTTTCCGGCTGCTTGAGTACAAATCCACATCAAATGGAGTAACCAACAACCATCTGGCTCTTGACCAACTGACTCACTGCTATTTTTATCCCCTTGCGGTTAATAATTGCAGGTAAAACAATCCAATAAGAAGAAAGCAGTTTTTGTTTCCTTTTTTATTCATTCAATTTGCACTTGACAATGAGTTTTGTAACTCCACACAGTTTGCAATAGTGTGTAAAGCAGGCTGTCTGCTTGTCCAGAGTTATTTTTCTTCGGGAGCGAAAGGTAAGAGTTAAAGAAATCTGCCCTTAGCATTGTCTCAGTACAGTAACATACTTCTCGTTCATGCTTCTGGAGAGTCCCATGCTTAAGCTCCTTATTACCACTGAATAAGTTTCACCTCTACAGGTAAATGTCGCTGAGAAGGTTTACCTGGCGTTCCTTTGTTGTCTTCGTGGGATCCTGCCACGTCTGTCGTCACACAACAAAACTACACCTGTATCCCAGCAAACTTTACCTGCATCATTCTGTTCTTTTCACGATCTTTCAGCTTTGCCTCCTTTGTAAAAAGTAATCCTTCGCCCCAGCATTACATGAAACTGAAAATATCCGATAGGTTAAAATAAAGTAAAATTGTTGTAAGGCGAAATTTCCTTGAGTTTTTTTTTAATATTTGTAGAAGTGAACACACATCGACTGACCATACTTGTTGACTTCCGCCACCTGTTCAGGACCTTTAAATTACATGTTAATAAATCCTAGACAAAACATTGATACTCATGTGATAAGATGGAGCTCATGTCAAAAACCTCAGGTAAGAATTTCTCCACCCAAACGATTGTACTTCGCCAACTGATACGGTATGTATTAAACAAAATTATCATTAAGTGAACTTGAGCAAATTATTTAAAAATAATTTGAAGTTGTATAAGTCTCGATGCAAGACTCTTGTCTAATTCGGACGAATATATTAGAGAAAGGAAACTTTAAACTACTTTTGGGGGCTAAGTGTTTAAACTTTGTCAAAGTAATTTTATCATTCCATAATTATTTTGTGTTCTATGAGACGAAATTGTTAATGTCTGTCATTAGTAAATTATGCTATTTAATCTATAAAAATATGCATGTTAGGAAGAAGAAAGCACTAAGGAGATATGACAGGCCATGTTGTATCGGATATTTGTGATTCACTTTTACGACCACGAGTAAACACGATGTCCCTGAAGCGGCAATAGTTCAGTTTCTGACACAAAGATTTGTTGAACTGTTGGTTGAACATCAAGTTCGCTGTGAACAAGAAAGGCTGAGAGATGTACACCACCCATTCCGCCAGGTAGGTCAAGACGATGTAAAGATAATGATTTCTCGTCCGAGGACCATAGTCCATCACGAAGGTCATGACAGTAGAGCTCAGAGTTGTGGGAAGAGCGAACAAGAAAAACGCAAACGTGAAAATCAGAACGAGGCGAGAGGTTTTTACCACAGCCTCTGTCTGGATACTCCTTCCGTTCGATGTCTGATGCTCTGCGTCGCTTTTCTTCACTTTCCTTGAACTACAACCCAGCGACACTTCTTTCACCCTCGCTCCTCTCGTTGCCCGGATGTTCTTTTGCTTTCCGGCGTGCATGCGCAGTGCGACGATTAACGCTACGTTGATCACGAGCGAATACGTCAGGGGCACGTAGACAAACACCACTCTGCACGCGTTTCGTAAAAAGTCGAACAGATCCGGGTGTTGTAGTCTCAGACTTGATGAAACTATCACCCAAACACTGACATCGACTTCTTCAACCACATACTCCACAGCCAACGACAGGTGAGCAACAAAGGACAGAAAATAAACACCGACAATAATACAGCGAGGATAACGACTCAGAGGATTTTTCCACGATTTAAATGGAAATATTAGTTTCATGAACCTCTCAGACGATGCCACCCCATTTAAAACAATGGTTCCTCGGCGAACAACTGTGTTTGCAAAGGTCGTCACATACCGATAGTATGTTTCATAAACAAACGATGAAGGTGGGGAAAATAATGACAGGAGACAACGACAGAAGACACTGAGGAGACACAAACTGTCCCCGACACTCACTCCTATAAAATAAGACACACACGCCTCCTGGCCACTGCGGGTGTTACCCGCAATATTTAAAATTCCAGTGAAAAGCGCGAAAACACCAGCTGCAATAACTAAAGGTACATACTGATAAAACGTGTCTAGCTGGTGCAGGGAGATAACTCCTTGATCATAAAGACTTGGAGTTGTGGACCCTTCACATGTAGAATCGTCGCCATTTTCACATTCTGAGGTGTTCAGTAGTTGCATCGTGTTTGACAACTCCTTAGACAGACACTCCAAGATATGATACTGTAATGTTTAATGTTGTAAACATGTATTACAAGTGTTGTGTTTGTTTACTTTATGACTCTATCGACTCTGTCTTTGTCTACAATATGCAAATACTGGAGGCGTTACCTGATTTATATTTGTCTAAAATAAAAAACTGTTCACCTAAGTTTTAATTACCTTAACTTCTTTGAAAGTTATTTCAGGAACAATATTTTTTCCGAAGATTAATATTTAAAATTACGAGAGCAAATAAATGTCTCGGTAATATCTGTTGCAATCGCCAGAGAAGAAAGTCGTGTCCAATTAAAGAGCGACTGTCGCAGTATTTACTATTTATTTTTCACTACCTTTAATGTGACTGTATTATGTTTTATGCTGTGTAGCAAAATATACCACCACCACTACAACCACCAACCATCATAAATCACAAATAAACAAAATATACCACCACCACTACCACCACCACCCATCATAAGCACCAATATCATCCTCAGGAATCGACGCAGAAATTTGCAAAAACAAACTGTACTTGAGCAATTATTGCATGTTGCCAATGTCAGAATATATTTACATACTCTGGCCTGTTACATTTTCTCCTCTAGAAAATCTATTATCGATGGATTTCGTACAGCTCTCCGGAAAATTGCGGAATTTAATTAGCAGAAAAGTTGACAATATTTTGTTTTGAGTACAGTGTTTTCTACTTGATCAATAGAAAAAATGTATCAAGCAAATACTAACATTGTAAAATAGTTTTTGTGCAGAAACTTTACTTTATGTTGTTTTTGATGTTCGTGTGGTTTTGAGTGAGAAACTAGAGAAAAATGTCTGACTATCAATGTCTCGACTTTGCCTTGCACATCAGTACTCCAATGTTGATTTCCATTTTGGTGTTCCTGTAAATTTAACTAACCGTAGTTCATTTTTATTTTAATTTTTTTTCGTTGGTTGGTACAAGTGCAGAGCTGATAAGGTTTTCCACAGTGAACTTTGTTGTTGTGCGGCGGCAGGTGGATGAGGTATGTGCCAAGGATAGTAAAATATCTACCTGAAGCATATTTCTCTCATTCCAAAGAGCAGCTCGCAAGCAAAAGTAATATTTTGTTGTTGATGATGGCGATGATGATGATGATGATGATGATGATGAGGAGGAGGAGGAGGAGGAGGAGGAGGATTGTTAGTACCAATTCTTATTTATTTGCTTTCATTTAGGACTGAAATACCAATCAGAAGCCAAAACAAGGAAAAAAACTGAAGCTGTCATTGTCATCTTCACAGAATTATAAAGTCACTGGACCCTGGGGACTTATTGTGTCATTCTTATTGCTGTTGTCACGATCGTTTGATTGTATTAGCTCCTCTTGCCTGCTGACTATAGTCGTGATCCAGGCTCATTGTGTCAGCCTCCTGTGGCATTCACGGCATAGTCGGGTGGATCCATCAGCAGTACTTAGTCATAAATGCAGAAAATATGTTTTATTATTTTTGTTATATATTTTCTGCACTTTACTCAAATGATAGAGGCAGGCTGACAATAAAATCACAGATCACTTGTGGTTGTAATTATCAATGGCTTGGCGTCACTGGAACTGATTATGAAGAAGCGGGTGTGGCAATATTTGGTTCCTATATTCTGACCTTTTGCCAGATTAAAATGTTATCATCAGACCCAATCTTTTTCTAATTCAGTTCTGGAGAGCATCGGGTATAACCGAGTGGTGTCCAAACCCAGTCTCACGCCGGGTGGATACTCATGTCTCTCAGTCGGTCTGATTGTTGTCAGTGGGTACCTCACCCCAGAGAGAGGTTGTGGAAAGTAAGACTGTGAGAGGTAGATGAGATAGGCACCACCCTCATATACAGCTCACCCCCATATCCCTCACATCTCACACCTCACTTCCCAACGACCAAGAAGGCTGAGGGATGGGTTTTGCTTTTGATACAACGATTCAAAAAATAAAACCATGTATACTTCCACTGATTCGTAAAATCTCACACAAACACTATTAATTAGCTAAAACTAGCTACCAGCTTTAGCAGCAACAACCCTGTGTATCGAGTGGATAAAAGATGTACCTTACTCGTTCATATTATTGCAGTCCGAATCTCACTGAATTGTAAAACAAAATGTCCACAACTCTAGAGAAATCCTCCAATAATAAATCATTAAATTAATGTATACAGTATTGCTATCGGATTATTTCAGCTCCGTATGTACGGTGAAAGCGATTTGTGTAAGAAAGCTGCGATCGTGAAGTCAGTTCATGGTCACCACCTCAAGATTCTGGTCACATCGCCAGGTCAAGGTTTCATTTCCAGGTCACGGGCGACTTACCTCCAGTCAATGGTTGAGGGCCCAGGTCTATAAACACTACTTCAAACTTCACATCGCTGTGTTCGAGACAGCTTAACATACGTTGTACAGATAAAAATGATGTACTGATAACACACCAGAGATATTTTGTAACTTATTGTACTTTTCATGTGAGGTCCAGCTAAACTCCAGTAACACGTGATGAAAACCGTGAATTATCTGACATAAAGAATCTAAACAGATGCTTCGATTTTTAAAATAGTGGGGAAAATACAAATAGAATGACCTGAATTTAAATATACTGACCTGAATTTAGGTTTCTAACATTTCGATGTCTGCTTTCAGTTCACATCTTCAAAACATTTGTCACGATGAGCAGTGCCCCTGATTTGATTACGTCCCTTGTCTGTTTTCCAGAGAAAAACTTTGGGCAAGAACTTCTTGAAGGAATTTACGGCGGACGGACTTGCTCAGATTTGGGGGGAGCTAGTGTATTTCAATGAATTTAATCATCACAATATCTTTGAATTTAAGTAAACCTTTCAGGCAAAGCCGTTTCGATACTATGTATGTTGTTGGAATAGTTGAATGAAGGAAGACGTTAGCTCCTAAATTCTTTGGCACAATGCAGTTAGAATTATTTTCAACATAATTTTAGTCATTTCATACTAAGATTTGGTGCCATTTCTTAATCTATATTACCTATCTAAGTTGTTTTTCAGTCATGAAATACATAAAAAGCTGTGAGTGCCTGTTAATTACCATTATCACATGGGTTTAACAGACTCCCTTCTATCCGACATTTCTCTCACATTTATTATCTTTGGTAACAATCAAACTGTTAAGACGTTCAAGGTGTAATTTCTGGAATAAAGATCTCCTGAATTGTTTGTTGAACATTAAGTTCACAGTAAACAATAAAGGTTGTGTGGTGTAGAGCACCCACTCTGCCAGGTATGTCAACATGATCCACAAATAATGATTTTTGGTGTCCATGCCGTAGTCGGGTACAAAGGTGCTGACAGTGGAACTCAGGGTAGTCGGCAGCGCGAAGAGAAGAAAAGTAAACGAGAAAATGAGGACGAGGCGAGATGATCTCACCACGACCGCTGTCTGTATCGCCCTGCCATCAAATCCCTGGGGACGTAACTCTGGCTGGTTTGCGTGCTTCACTCCCCTTGCTGTAAAATCCGCTTGCAAATTATTCGTTCTTGCTCCCCTTGATGCCCGGATGTTTCTTTGCTTCGCTGCGTGCACACGTAGTGCGACAACCAACGCCACGTTGATCACGATCAAGTACGTGATGGGCACGTAGACAAACACCACCCTGCACGCATTTCGTAAAGCGATGAACAGAGAAGGGTTGTCTAATCTAAGGTTTGACGGAACTATCCTCCAAATATTATCTTCAGTTTCTTCAACAACAAACTCCACAGCATGGGAAAGGTGACTCAGGAAAGACACAACGTAGACAGTAAGAATAACGTAGCGAGGATAACGGCTCAGCACATTTCTCGACATTTTAAATGGAAAAACGAGTTTTATGAACCTTTCAGACGATGCGACTCCATTCAAAACTATAGCACCTCGGCGAAAACCTGTATTGACAAAGGTAGTCATGTACCGATAGTAGGTTTCATAAACCTGCGATGTGTGATGGAAAAACAAGCTCAGGATGCAGCGGCAGAAGACACTCACCAGACACAAGGTGTCGCCGACACTCAGTCCAATGAAATAACTAAAATACGAGTCCTGGCCACTTCGGATATTGCCCCAAATGTTCAAAGTACTAGTCAGTAGAGCCAGGACACCCAGTGGTATCACCAAGGGTATGTATTGGTAAAATGTATTCAGCTGCTGCAATGAGATGACTCCTTGGTCGAAAATACTGAGACTTGTGTGACTTTCAACGGTTGTAAAGTCAGTGGCTGAAGAGTTCAGCAGCATCACTGATTTGTCACAGCCTAAAGTAAAGTTTAAATATTAAATAATAATAAACATGCCATACAAGTTTTCTATCCTGATCATTTTGTAAAAATTTCACTTGCTGTGTCTGCCTTATCTATTATTCATACTTATGAGAAATCTTAGTAAACCCTTTTTATACTGTATTAAAAGAAATCAGATTCATCTATGTACTAATTGCTTTGCTTGTCTACTGTCCATGTAAATATTTCGCACCAAAGAAATTGGTCTCCATAATTATCTTTCAAACATTAGTTCCCGATGGAATGTCGCGATATTGTGTTCTGGATGTCAATACTGAAGATTTCTTTTGAAAGAGAGAATTGCACACGAAAAGAAACGAAGATGCGAAACTGTTGTTAGCTTTACTTAAATCCTTGTCTTGGCAGTGTAAATATTGTCCTCAAAAGTCAATAGCTTACTTTTTATTTATCGTCTTTCGTATTTGCAATCAGGAAAATGTATGTGTGTACCATTTGCTACATTTATTTAGCAGAAAAGTCGAAAACACATTTTTTATTTTTTCCTATTAGGACTTTTTCACTGTCTTAAACTATAATAATACGAAATATCGCCCAGGAGGGAAATGAAACATTGTCTATAGATAATTTTACTTTCTTGCAACAATTAATGTGCTTGTGTAAGAGGACAAGAGGAATACGCCCTTTTAAAATGAGAGCTAATTGCTTTTCTTGATAATTGCATCTGCCTTTAAAAATACATTGAGCTTAGAATTTCTCACTACAATCATCGTCATTTGCAAATACTCTTTTGTTCAGTTGAGATTCATATTACCGACAGACATTCCAGGCCACATTTCTGTGACATGATGTGTGTAAAGTTCTCAGTTCCTATCCTGACCTGAAGGGTGATCATTAGAGGCAACTAAAATGTAGCTGCTGCCAAGATTCTCAAAGTGGTATCTGTTGGTCGTCAACAACAACAACAAAGTCGGAATAGTTTGCCAAATATCTACCGAGAAAAGTGTCTCACTCAGTCGAACGACCATGTCGACATCACAAATTCAACCAACACTGAAGACTTTATTGAAAAAATGTGTTTATTTTCTCGTCTTATTGTGAAGACATGACAAGCTAGGATAAGTCGTTATTCGATGGTAGAGGGATAAACAAGGGCAAGTAACAAGTGCTGTTTTCATAATTTCTTTATGTTTTGTTTACATAATAGGTTGTTGGGGAAGTCTGCTGGGGAAAGTATTGTATCCGTGGATTTACACCCCATCCCTTACCCTTACCCGTAAATTCCTTATACTTTTTAAAGAGACAGCCCTATAAAGAGCAATTAATTTAAATAATTAAACTGTTACCTATTCAATCCTCTCTATTACTGGTACAGCTTGGTATGCAGGCTGGATTGCTTTTTTCCAATGGAATGTGCAGGCTGGGAGCATCTTCTGGATACAGAACTTTTATCCCATATGGCAGTCTATAGACACAAGTTTTTCTCATGTTTCCACTAGGGAGAGACTTTCGTTAGAGAACTGTGGCCTCAACATGGGAAAAGCGAAATATGTGCGACTGAAAACAAACAAATGATCAAACTATCAAACCAGTTGGAAAGTTTAAATTATAAAAGTTGGAAAGTGGAAAGTTCACAGGTAACAAGAACTCTCAAGCTACCTGAATCCCAATGGCGGTCTCCATCTCTAATGTATTTTATTTGAGAATTTTTCCACAAACTGTGTTTTTGCAGTTGTCCGTTTTTAAGCTCGACATTACATAGAAAGAGTTGATGTGTTTGGTTTTTATAGAAGGTTTTTTGCACCATCTAGAAACACACATAAGTTCATCTGATTATAGAGAGAGAAGAATCCTTTATCACCTTAATCTTAATCTTTCTATCAGCGGCATTGCTTCAACACAGATTAATTAATACGAAATCTTAGCGAACTGTCTCGAGCGTCTTTCTAAACTAAGCCAAGTGGAAAGAAAGAAAGATAATTAATTATTCAGAATGCTATCTAATAACATCTGTAGCGAAGTGTAAAAATGTCCTTTGTCAATAAAGTCTTGCTAAAGTATAGAAAACATTGTCCATGTCAACCGTTAGAAATAAACCTGGGAAACGGTTTTTCCGTGTCATATAGAATTTACTTATAATCTCATCTTTTCCTCTATGCCCTCGACGACGACGACGACGACGACGACGATGATGATGATGATGATGTGTGAAAGTATTTTCTTTTATTATTTCAGCAATACATTTCGAGGGAATACATTCTTAGATATGTAAGACTGGTCTCCAATTCTTTATTAATTGTTCAGGTCAGTAGTTTTTCTGGGATACAAACTATTCATCCCTTGGTCTGGTGACTTTTTGACAGTTTCTCGTTTCTCATTCTCTCTCTCTCTCTCATTAAGACAACAAACTAGAAAAGTGTCAATATAAGTGCAAAATGGAACTAAACTTAAAAAGAACAATTCAGACAAGAGCTATGTGTTATTTAATGTACGTCAGTGTAGACACAGCCTCGTGGTATAGTATGTTACCGTCTAGTCGCCTGAGGATAGCTTTAGACTGTTTGTTATCAGCTGGACCAGTGGGACGTCTTCTACACTCTTCTGGCGATGTAGTTGGTTTTCTTTAACATCCTACATCCAGTGCATGAGAGTCATTTAAATCCTTAATAACACTTTTAACTTACATTATGTGTTGTCAAATAATATTGCCGCGCCATATTTGTTTAGAGTAGTTTCTATAAGACCTAGGCTACAATTGTATTATACATATTATCTTCTTACCCTAGATCACGGCAAGCATGTAAGGATACTGTACAATACTCATCTACTCCACTACTCCTATTCCTCTAATCAGTTGACCAAATGAGACTCGTGTCCGTTCGGATCGGGTCCTAGTCACGACTAGTTCGTGACATCTGCAGACAAGACTTTATAACACATTTCTTGGGACCAGCTTGACTGGAAGGACGGTGCGGTCTACTCTCCCTGCTTTACATTCCCCACACCTATAAAAAATAAAGTATCAAAACCGATCAACGTAGATATCGAACCAGCGGCCTTCAGGTTTGAATGCTCGTGTTCTAATCCCTCGGCTTCCTAAAGACATTGCCCGAACTTTAGGTTTGCCGATGACACAGATGGATTAGCTAGCGGAGAGCAAGAACTTGTTGATCGTGATGAAAACATTGAAGTCTGCTGTCTCCAGTTTTCCTACCTTAACATAGTATCCTTATTTGTACACTCATCGTACATCTGTATATAAAAGAGCAAGTTGATACCCTATTCAACTCACGGGGTTAATATACATGTCAGAGCCAAGGGTGACAAGCTAGACAACCCTTAGACAATCACACGAAGCCAGATGAGCTTCCACAGCAACGCAGGCAACATCCTCAAAGATAACATCTCTCAACACTTCATGATCAAGCTAATACTTCCATGGTCGTGGATGTATCCTCGTCCTCCTCCTCCTCCTCCTCATCATCATCATCCTCATCATCATCATCATCATCATCATCATCATATGGCTTACATACCTTCCATGAAAGGAATCTGGCAGCAAAGTTCTGCATGCTTGAAGTTTCAGAGTGGATGACCAAATAGAAATGTTTCCGCTGTCAAAGCAAGGTATCATTAATGCAGTCTCTAAAAAGTTAATTATTTAATATAAGACTTGAACTGTCACAGCAAAACTTGGAAAATAATATGTAGTCCATGGAGATGAGATGCTGCAGAAGCATTCTTATAATGTCCTACAAAGACCATATCTTCAATGAGAAGTTGTGAATGAGACCTGTGAAAATGATTGGGCCCTGTGAAGGCCTTCTGTTTACTGTTAAAAAAAGAGAAAAAAAAGAAGCAAAGTGGTGTGGTATGGACACGGCTCAAGAGATCCAGTACTTCTGAAAACGAAGGAAATAATGCTGGATTAGTAAAAGAAGACTACAAAAGAAAAAAATAGGTGGATGGCATCCAAGTGTGAAATAGCTTAGAGAAGGACAGAGAAAACTGGTGAAAGTTTCAGCTAATGTTATCAGATTTATGTTTTTGGCATTTAAAGTGCTATACACAACTATTAAATTCGAAACGCGACACTGGATGTGTGAGGTCCGCCATTTGACAGCCTCGTCTTGACATTTCCCACAGATGACATTTTGACGGTGTGGTAGCGGCGTGTTAGTCACATTATTTCATTTTGTTTAAATGTTCAGCAGTTCATTAAATATCTTTCTGGCAGTCTCTAAAAATTACTGCTTATCACAAAAAGCGAGTCACATTGTAAGATGTCCTTAAAAGATACATACTAGCATTTTGGTACATGTCCGATCAACATTTCGGGTTGCGAAACGAGTTTTACTTACAACCATGTCTAAAGCACAACTTCAGTTCGACTCATAAAAACCACTTGTTTCTGTCTCTTTCAAGAAAATAATTGACTAATTAATCCGTGAAGGAGTTGGAGCCATCGGACAAAAAAGTCTCAAACATTGTTGTTGCCCACTGGCCAGAGTGAACTTCATTTATAACCTGTGATCTCCGAAAAACTTTTTCCATGGATGTCCACATCGAGGAAAACAATACGAACGCGCTTTCTTAGTAAACGATTGTCTTGTATCACGTGATTTCGATCAGACATTGCTGAAAGTATCATTGTCATTTAAATCCAAGGTACCATTCGATTACATTTCCTTAAAAACAGACTGAGTCGTTTTGATGTTACGATGTTACCGACTGTGTAATGTCGGTCATACTGTGATCGTCGGAAGTAAAGATGGAGTTGATGAGTGAGTCAGATGCAGTTTTTTGAGCAAAGATTTCCTAAACTTTCGGCTTAAAATTATACTGACAAAGAATAGAAAAGGTTGTGTGAGGTAGACTATCCATTCTGCCAGGTATGACAGCAGGTAGGTGAGATAATGATTTCGTGTCAAGTATCCATAGTCAGATACAAAGCTGGTGACAGTCGAGTTGACAACGGTAGGCAACGCAAACAGGACAAAGGTGAGTGTGAGAATCAGAACGAGGCGAGACGTTCTCATAACGGCTTGTGTTTGAATGTTCTTCCGGTCTGTCACCTGGGGTCGTGACCTTTCCTGCTGCATCTGATTTCCACTTTTTTCGCAGGTAATTTCCCGGTTGTTCTTTCCTCTTGCTCCTCTTGTTGCCCGTATGTCCATCTGCTCTGATGCGTGCATGCGCAGTGCAGCCACTAGCGCCACGTTGATGACCAACAGGTAAATCACAGGTACGTAGAAAAACGCCATCCTACTCACATTTCGTAAAACTAGGAACAGATCTGAGTTTTCTACCCGCAGCCTCGACGGGACTATCATCCATACGTCGACCATAACCTCTCTGACCTCAAACTCCAGAGCTAAAGAAAGGTTAGCGAGGACAGACAGGACAAACACGGCGAGTATAAGACAGCGAGGATACCGGCTCAAAACATGTACCGACAGTTTAAACGGAAAAATTAGTTTTATGAACCTCTCAGATGATGCGAATCCATTTAAAACAACTGCGCCGCGACGGAAAACTGTGCTTACAAAGGTAGACACATAGAGAAAGTAGGTTTCGTAAACACGTGAAGACGATGGATAAAATAAGTTTATGATGAAACCGATGGACACGCTGGTGAGGTAGATGCCGTCCCCGACACTGACTCCCATGAAATAAGCAAAATAGACATCATGTCGACAACACGAGTTGGCCAGAGTGTTCAAGATGCTGGTCAGTATTCCTAGTAACCCCAGGACAATCCCAAGGGGCGTAAACTGATAAAATGCGTTCAGCTGCTGTAGTGAGATAACTCCTTCATCATACAGGCCGAGAGTTGTGGAACTTTTAGATGTAGAATGGTCACTACTTTGACCTGAAAAGTTGAATAATGTCGCTTCATCCATCATCTCTAACCGTCCATGCTAATAAGCAAAATGAATTGCAACTGAAGAACACATCTTTGGGAACAAGACGCCCACCATTATGATCGTACAATGGAGAACAAGTCTTGATATTGAAACCCTTGCAGCTCCTTCACCATCAAATATATGCTTAGGCTAATTTTTTTTGTACAAATGCATTATTTCATTGAGCCTGATATTAAATAAAATACAAATAAAATAATATATATATATGTTCGATAAAATTCCTTAAATTGTTTCAAATAACGATGGTAGTTGGGATCATTCCAAAATGTCATATTTAACAGAAGAATATGATGATTGAATATTTCTTACTTAAAGTTTTTATATTTATTTTTCCCTTATCGTGATTGATTGAAGCTCCAGAAATTCCACTCTGTGAAGCAACAAAAAATTGTAGAACAATTTTATTTCCATATTTAACAAGAGCCTGGAGTGTGTGCTCGTTTTATTGACATGGTAAGTAAGTATGTAAATCATGTTCTTACTCCTTAATAAGGAAATAAAAGACATTTTCTCCAAGCAGTTTTGACATATCTGTTTTAGAAAATATTGAATAGAGTTTCCTTGCTTTCCGCAAGTGTGAATAACTAAATACGTCTAAATACTGGGAGACATCTTCACTGTATATTTTATAGAAACTCTTTATTTTCCTCACGGCGTATTTTGCAAATAAGCAACAGAATGAAAAATAAGTGTCCTATTTTGAATAACAGATCATAATATTTATTTTCGTTGTAACTTTTTGCCAGGTATTGTCTGATTTTGTTGAGAAATATTTCTCATTAGTTTTGTGCCTAATTATAGGTTGTCCTCTTTTACTTTAGTCTTGGTGACAAACATTGCAGTCTGTCTCTAGTTTGTGATTTAAAAAGTAGTTCCTATAATTTTCGTCAAGAAATTATTTGCCACTATCATTGAAAAGCACATTCGTGATCATAATTATTGTTACAATGTTTTCTTAACATGCCCACCTCCCACTTCAGTGACAGAGACGATCGAACAAACATTCTTCCCGACAGATGTTCAGAAGTAAATGTTCAGGGTGTACTTGATCGATGCCGTGTGTAAGGAAAGATAAGTGTTCTGAGAGTTTTTACATAGAAAGCTACTTGTCAAACACGGACTAAATTCACAGGACTGAGACTGTAGAGGGTGAGAACAGGTCCCTCCCACAGCGATCACACAACAAGCTTTTATGATGTTCTCAGAGAATTATTTTTATTTTATGTACATCTGTCTATGAGACTGATGACTATATTTTATGATTGTGTAGCTTTGTGAATAGATAAGTGCCTTCTATATGGTTGAATAACGATGTAAAGCCGTGGAAACAATAACAATAACAGCTTATGTCGCTTTACTGTTGAAAAAAAGAGATTCCTGGTGTCTTATGATGGTGGCAATCTTCTTTCGTACAAAGTCATTGGGTTGTTTTGTTGTTTTTTATTTTTATTGTTTAGTTTTTGTTTGTTTTTGGTTGTTGTTGGTTTTTTTTGGTTTTTTTTTTTTCCTTTGTATAAGATCCGGAGCAGCTTCCTCCGGCACTTGTTCTCGAATACCTGGATTCTCGTTTCCGTCTCGGCGAGCAGAGTCCACGTGTCACATCCGTGAAGCATGATTGAAAAATTTAGGGATTTGTACAGCTTGTACTTGGTAGTGAACCTGACCTTATGACCTCTCAGTCATTGGAGAGGGTGGCTGTTTATCTCTTCGTTCATAGAGATTTCTGCTTGACCGTACCATTGATCATCACTTTGCTCTTTGCGGTGCTGGTCTCCATTCCATGTGCATTTGAACTGTCTGTATTATCGTCGTTGAGGTCTTGCAGGTCTTGAAGTTCCTGCTAAACGATCTCTGTCAGATGTAAAGAGTAGGTCGACGATCGGTCTTCCTCCAATTAAAAAAGGAAGTCTGATGGTCGCAGAGGGTCTTGCGTATGTTATCAAGAAAATATTAAACAGCGCCGGTGATAGAGGACATCCTTGTTGCCCACCAACTGTGGTGTGAAGGTTTGTTTGGTTAGAACTGTACTCGTTGACCTCTTGTACAAAGCTTCGGTAAACTGAACGAGTCCTTCTTCAAAGCTGTATTTTCTCATCACATGCCATTGCCCCTCGTGCCAGACTCTACATGTGTGTGGAGGGACGTGTAACAAATAACTGCATGTTGCCTTTAAAAGTGTGATGTCTCACATTAGTGAGCTTAGAAATCGTATGCAAAATGAAACAGCATGATAGGCAGACAGATAAAAGTAGAGAAAGCAAAGATGTACTAAATAGAAGAGGATAACAGAAGTATATATAACAGACGTATACACGGAACTCGATCTTTTAGTCTTTTATTCCACCATTTAACGAAGACAGATGGCAAGAAGTCTTTCTCCTTCCAAGTCCTAACAACTTGGAATAGATGACCAGTCAGTCTTTGTCACTATGTTTCTTACTACCTTTGAGTCCAAAACTTCAGACGAATTTTCTCACAACAAACATAAGCTGCATACCGTGAGTATTTATTTACCTTGTGCATGAGTAGGTGAGTCTGTTGTAGGTGAGCGAGTCTGTTATATGCCAATAGGGTGCATGGTTGTTAGTGCTTCTAGTGTGTGGATCGCTCTATAACTTCTGTACAGCGCTATAAAACTGTTATTATATTGTTATTGTTATTATTGTTATTGCTCTATTATTATTAAAGAGAAAAAATAAGTAGGTATGTCAATGTTATATACCAGTGTGACTTGCATACCTGAATTTTGATTACAATGCCTGATACCGTCGACAAAAAAATTGAGGCAAATTTTGGAACTTCTAGAGTGTCTTCTTCTTGCAAAGAAAAATAACTTGAACACACTCTCTTCTAGAGGCATAATGTATTTTTTTCTGACAGTTTAAAACAATGACACAGTTATGAAGTGTTTACCTAAATAAATGGTTATTAACGAATGAAAGAACAATCACCTTGTGCCATTTTATAAATTTCTCAATAAACGCAGTTTTCAAATAATAAATTTACAACCCATGTCAAGAAATGCCGAAAGACATTTTAAAATATTATAGTAAAAGAAATTACTGTATTGCACATTTGAATAAAGCTGACATGTCTGACATACCAAGAATGTGTTGAGCAGTTTGCACCTGACAATATCCAGTGTCCAGGTTGAAGATGGTAGTTTGTGGACATTCAGGTGTGTTGGCTGGTCTTTAGATATGTTGCTTCTTTGCTCTCTACAAGAGAATCTTCAGTCCTGGACCTAAGCCCACATTCTGCCATTCACCATTTACAGTGTGAGGAAAAAAGTAGTTTTTTGCTGGTATTCCTTGCTGATCATACCTGAAATATAATCTAGGACTCAACGATTTATTCTAAGACATCTTAAAGTTTTTGTCTCCTCCGCAATGCTTAGTAGAGGTGGGTGACTGGGTCTCACCATATAGGAGGTCAAAGTTGTTCCCTTTTAGCCTGTCTTTGGACTGACTTTGCAGACAAACCCTCTGACAATTTTATTTTTAAAAAATACACCATCATGTTTCGACTGTGTTTCTATTACTTTTCTGTTTTTGACAAGTTAATAACACTCTTCAGACCTAGATAAGCACACCCTTGCTTCTAGTGCAGCTCAAACACAACTCACTCCTCTGCCGCTGACTGCAGTCCCAGCACCACCGCGCATGCGCGAGGATTTCTTCGATTGCAGTAAAGCAAATTATACAACAAAGGCAGTTTGTACTTCTATACAAGAGTATTTTCGAATTACAAACAAGCATTGTTAAAGAAGTTTTTAAAAACATTTTTTTTCTGTTGAGGATCAATATCACCCCATGGTTGGTTGAGTGAAGGGGTGGATGAACAAAGAAATCAATTTCTAGAAGAAAAAGGAAATATGTACCCGCTAATTAAAAATAATTAAAGCAAAAGAGGTTTAAGTGTGTCGTCAAAGTAATTTTACAGTCACGAAATCATATTCTCAAAATAATGCTGCTGGCCTTTGCGAACGTTTGACTATGATGCTGTCTACACGTCGACCTTTCACCTTTATTTCAAACATAATAACGACTTTAGATAGGAACCTTGAGTCCTTAGAGCCGCGAATACAGATGGCTGATATTAAGATAAAGATATAACCCCAATGAATAAAGCAACGATAAAATAAGTTTTATAAACCTCTGAGAAAATGCAAAACTTTTTAACACAATGGCGCCGCCACAAAGACTGTGTTCGTAAAAGTATATATATATAGATATAGAGGTAATATCTTTCTTAAACCTGCAATAAAGATGGATAAAATAAGTTAATTAACGAACCCCCCAACCCATCCACACTCACACATCACCACAGAAAACTGCGAACTACTTTTCTTACCTGATTATTTCGTGTCTGTCTTCTCAATCAAAATAAAACCTACAACACCAACAATCTTCATTTCTGCATTAATCAACATTCTTATTGCAGTTGTGGCAAAGTTATGAATAAATTATTTCGAATCCGTATAGAAGGGGTTTAGGGAAATGACAAAATATAACTATCCTTCTACATGCTTTTCTTATAATTATAAGAATTACAAAGTAGAAAAAAACGAATCTTTATGACAACGACCATCAAGCAATCTACAGATGGTTATTGTGTACGGTTACTGTGCACGTGACCGAGACCGTGTACAATTAAAGATAAATAACTGTCCTGAGATTTTGTACATGGACTGAAGAGCTGCTTGTCAATCGTGTTCGTACACGAGGTTTACCATGGACTAAATTCATATGACTGTCCCTGTAGACAGTGTGAATAGGTTCCTGACACAACCGTCTCAAAACAGGTTTTTATGTTATTCTCACACCATTTTCCCTTTATATATACCCATCTATGAGACTGATGAATTGATGTAAGATGCATAAACTGGCATGATAGAATATAGAAGTCGACCGAAATCCAGTTTCATGATTACATGACTTTGTGAATATATAAGCACCTTCTGTCAGGCTCCATAACAATATAAAGCAACCGCAACACTTTTCTTCTAGAAATATTATTTTAAAAGTTCACCCTCTTACATATCTCTGTAACGTTTACCAAACTTTATCCTGGAGACAACAACCTTATTAGCTGTACACAGAATAATCCTTGGCCACGACAGTTTCAAGTGAAATAGTGTGCAGTTTGTAGTACGACTGATTTTATTTTGCGATTTCATTCTTAACTGCGACCGATTCCACGTGATTGTGAACTTAAAACTGAATGCCATTGCACTCTCCAATAATGACCTCAAGAAGATTAATTAATACCTAACCAGATTGTTGCAATCTTCAACGAATATTGATGTATACAAAGGATTCTCCATGATCTCTTTCAGTTCTATCCCCATGTCTAATAGCGCCACTGCATCCAAACAGTGCCGGGTGCACAATGCCAGCAGTTCGATTGTCGAGTGAAAATCGCAAAAAACACCCTCGACATCTTTGGAAGTCGTGCAAATAATTAGAAATAGTTCTTTATGAGCGCGAAAAATAGCCAAGCGTCAGATGTCGTGCAATGAAAAATAAAATTTTAATTGCATTTCATAGTTGCATGTCGTCTGAAGGTAAGATTTCATAATATTGTTGATGTGGATTACATTATTGTGGGATACTGTGGTGATCAGTTTATAAAATATTAAATTGGTGGGGAGATAATTTTTGCCATCGCTCTACATGCACCTACGTTATGTTATAGTATGTAGGTCAAAGGTGGTCTATACCAATGTGCATAATAATAATTAAAAAAAAATGCATGGTTCCATTGACAGAAAAAGAGGGAACTTAAGACAGATCTTGGAGTTTTTTTCTTTTCTGTTTGGAGAAATTTCACTTGTCTTTACTGCTGTCTGTGATCAACGCTTTAGAGAGGTTTAAAAAAAATCACAAAAATTATGAAACATTTTCCTAAATAATCACTTATTAACGAATGCAAGAACAGTCAGCTTTTACCATCTTAATAATTCCACCACAACACTCAAATACACAACCCGTATCAAGGAATACTGAAAGACACCCTGAAATAATACTGAAATAAGTAATTTGTGTTGCACATGTGGGTTAAGCTGACTTTTCTCCAGACATAGTAGTTTTTGTGAACTTCCAGATGTGTCCCCTGGTCTTAGGATGAGCTGTTTATTTAGATTATTCTTAAAATCTTGTTTATTACAATTTTTGCCATGGTTGGTAGAGCCTTTCTTGACTGCTTTCAGACCTGGCAAGTCGGTCTGCCGCCTTATTTCCTGATATGCCGCAGTGAGCAGGCATCCTTTCCCACCCTAGTTTTTGTGACAGACTGCACAAAAGTATTTTCTCTCTGGGGACTACATACCTTGACTTATTGGTCTTACACTCTACATTGAGTCATACAGCGTTTACAGTGTGAGGAACCAAAAATTAGGTCTGGTCACACTTAGCCTATCTACACAAGATGCTAGAAAGGATAATCTGGAACTGAATGCTCTATTCTAAGTCATTCTCAAAGTTTTCGCTCCCTTGCAATGCTTGGTAGAAATAAGGGGTGGGTAGAGTGGTGGTTGTTGCCACCTGATTCAGCAGGTGGAAGCTGTACAGGTTCTCTTAGGATGGGCTTTGCAGACGAATGCTTTGACCAAATGGTCGTAAGACATCGTCATGCACTCTCTGTGTGTTTTGTCAAGTTAATGACACCCTTCAGAAGTTCAATAAGCATCCCTCGCTCCTAGTGAAGCTCGAGAACAACTCACTCATGTACCATTGACTACGAGCCCCTACCACCTCATCGACAACAGGAATTCTTCGATTGCTCTAAAACGATAAAACAGATATTTTGCATTTCATGCAAGCGTATCTTACAATAACATTTTATTAAGAAATATTTTCAATAAGCAATGTTTTCTGCTTCGAATTAGTATTATTAAATACTAGTTTGTGTGCTTGCGCAGCACGTCACCAGACATTCAACTAACGCCAAACGCACGTGCGATCGACTGTCTGAATGCATAACTCACTCTACAGCTTCGACAACTCTGTGAGAAGTTGCGGACCTTCCTGCCGATTCACATCACAGAATTAATTTTTAATTTCAACAATAGATGACTCCAACGATTATTTTACCATCTCTATGTACCATCTGCAGAGATTCTTTGCTCTGTTCACCCGTTGGTTCAGATTTTCACACCCAGTATCATCTAGAAATTAATTATAGTTTAAGTTTAATTATAGCCCAGGACTTTAAGCGAGGGTTTAAATATATTGTTCTGCCTTTGTTTCTTTTTCTTGAATAAGTCAAGACGATTGAGTCAGTAAACATGTCGTGGATTAACCTTCGTGAAGTTATTAAAATGTATCACAAAGCAAGACTTTCGAAAACATTACAATAAACAAATTTCTTGTAAAGCAGAGAATTCAAACAGTACTTACCTTGTCTTGTCTGACTCGTGTATTGCATTGGCAACTCATGTAAAGACAACACCCGAAAATAAGGGCCCACTAGCAAATAGAAAAGTACTCGACTGGATGCTAGTCACAAATGAGAAACAATCTCAAATAATGTCGAAACTACTAAAATGTTGACAATTCTTATGGATATGTGGAAATCATATGCTTATTGACACTTATGGGGTCAAATATATTCAACAGGTTTTCTTTGTGCTGTTAACTAACAGAGAACATGTTCATCAAAACATTTAATGCTATAGTATTACACGATTTTGTTTGGAAAATTTCACATTTTTGAGAATTACCATTCAGTGGCACACAGCTAGAAATTAATGTTATTGCTATGCTGCTGGCGGGTGTCAAAGTCTGGCAAAGAAAGGGTAGATGGGAAGGATGTTATGCCGAGCAGCTCGTCCTGTAAACGGTTGCTTTATTCAGAGAAAGGACAGAGTTCCCTAAGAGGAGATCGAACCCAGGACAGTTGATCTTCATTGAGTTGACGACAAGCCACTTACCCGTCGCACCTCAGGATCATTCCTTTAAAAAGAAACTTAGAAAAATGGAGGAATGTCTCACTTCTTTGGTCACCTGTCTGGTGGTTTTCAATAGGATTTTGAAATGTGGACATGGAGGCGGATTGAAATGCTCTGTAGGACATCACGTGACTCTTAACAAACCCATTCACAACACCCAAACAGGACTCGACTGCTGCACCTTTTGGACCTCAGATAAATTAATGATTGCTCGTGTGACTCTAACCGTTTGCGATGGATGTTCTTGACGAGGAACACTTGTTAATGAATCTTTAAGAATGATTATTTGACAGATCTTGGGTGGTTAGTTGAATAAGTAGGTGAATGGGAAGTAGGAGAAAGGATAAGTATTTAGAAGAAAGAAAGGGAATAGTATGCCCTCATTGATTAAAAAACCAAAGCAAATCGTGTAACATCAGAAGTTTCTAAGTCGCGACATTCCATTCTTATAATAATACTACTGGCATTTGAAATATTTTTACTGACTAAACCAAGATCTTCAGTGTTATTTTAAACATAATGAAGACCACAGAGATAAACCTTTTCTAATCATCTTTACATCCAGAAATAAAGATGACTAGCGATGTAAGTTCAGTGTCTCAAGCAGTGATTTCCTGAACTGCCGGCTGATGACGAGGCTGACTGTGAACAGGACAGGCTGTGTTAAAATACCTACTAGGTCTGTCAGGTAGACCAGCAGGTAGGTCAGATAGCGGTTTCTTGTAAACAGGCCGTAGTCGGGAACAAAACTACTGGCTGTAGCATTCACGGTGCTGGGGAGGGCCAGGAGAAAGAACGTGAACGTCAGAATCAGAACGAGGCGAGACGTTCTCATCACAGCCTCGGTTTGAATATTTCTTCCGTCAGACGCCTGAGATTCCTGGGCTACGTGGTCTTGCTTCCCTCCTCTTATCTTGGATTCATCGTTTATTTTCCCTCCCCTTGTTGTCCGGATATTTCCTTGCTTAGCTGCATGCATCTGTAGTGCAGCAACTAACGCCACGTTAATGACGAGTAAGTACGTCGTGGGCACGTAGACAAACGCCACCCGGCCTACGTTTCGTAAAACCACGAACAACAAGGGAAATTCTGCTTGAACCTTTGATGTCACCATCATCCAGATATTGTCCTTGACCTCTCTTACCTCAAGCTCTACTATTAAAGAAAGATGAACGAGGAAGGAAAGAATGAAAACAGCGATCACAACACAGCGAGGATAACGACTCAGAATGTTTCTCGACACGTGAAATGGAAAAATCAGTTTGATGAACCTCTCAGAAGATGCAATGCCGTTTAAGACAATGGCTCCGCGACGAAAGACTGTGTTCGCGAACGTGTATATGTAGAGGGAATATTTTTCGTAAACCTCAGACGAAGGTGGATAAAGTAAGTTCACGATGAAAGGAGAGCAGATGCAGATGATGAAGACAGCATCTCCGACACTCACTCCAGTGAAGTACAAGACGTAGGCGTCACGTGCGCAGCGACAGTTGACCACAACATTCAAAGTGCTGGTCACTAGTCCCACAATCAACAGTGGAATCAACAAAGGTCTGTACCAATAGAACGCATTCAGCTGCTGCAGGGAGATAACTCCCTGGTCATAAAGACTCAGAGTTGTGGAACTTTCATTACTAATATTTTCCCTATTTTCACTCGCTGATGTGTTTATCAACACCGGTCTTAATGTTGTGTCCAATAAACCTGACAAGTCCACACTGGACATTGTGTTACTCCTAAACATTATACTTGAAGTATTATTTCTTTCCTTTTCCCTGTCCTGTTTACTTATATCATGGGAAATACAACTCCTCCCTTCTATAAATATCAGAAGCATCCTTAACAGCCGCTATTTATATATATTTACTCAACTATGATATGTATCTCTATTTCTGGGAGATTTGTCTATAAAATTTTTACGGAAACAAGAAATTGTTCTCAATATTAATATTTCAAACATTAGCTCACATAAAAATGTCGCGTGTTGAATTGATGACTCAGAAATGACTGCGAAAGACGGAATATTAATTAAAAGTAAACATGAAGCAAGTTTTATTTTTCTTGTATAAATGTGGCTTATTATTTTTTTTTTTTTACATTGCAAGCGAATGCTACCCACCACCACCACCACCACCACCGCCTCCACCACCCACATCCACAGCAAATTACCTGCCAGTTTTTCCCCTCATTATTACAAATACATTCTTATCGATGTCTAAATATCTACAAAGCCTATTTTCATGTCTTCATTTTTTTTTTTTTTTTTTGCGTGAACCACCATCCTTATCTCAAACTTTGCAAATTATGAAAAGGTTGTGTCAGGTCCTCTGAAAATGGGTGAGTGTGTAACAGAAATAATTATGCATCTATAAAAATATAATTATCCTTCCGTTTATTTTTTTCCCCTTCAATCTTATAGAAGGAAAAAAACTTGGAAAAAATTCTCCTTTTTGTTAATATGTGAGAGCAGACTGCATGTGTTTTGTGTGTTTTGTGTGTGCGTGTGCAACGAAATAAGAGGAATATATAATTTTTGCAGGTTTCTGTGCTCGCCTTTTTTACTCTAAAAAAAATTAAAGATTTAATAACCTCTAATTTTCTGTGTTCGATTCTTTTTTTACTCTCTCTCTTTTCCTCTCTGACATTATAATTCTACTCTTCTATTATATGAGTATTTTCTGCTTATGTCAGTGCCAGACATTTAATGATGAGAATTCTCTGGGTTCTGTTGGTGCTCACACATTTGGGGACAATTGTTCTATAATGTCAGAGCCCAAACATCTGGTGATCATGTGACTTTATGTAAAGTTCAGTCGTGTGAGGTTGAGAGGTCAGTAATAATATCTGTATGTATATATATATATCATTTCATAAAGACCGCAGTAACAATCCAGCATCACAAGATACTCTGGATATTTGATGTAACATTACTGTTATGAGCTTATGCAAAATAGAGGCTGGTCACATGTATCCTTACTCTACATCACAGATGATAATAATAAGTAGCAGCCTCTATACGTTTTTACTAAAATCAAAGATATTTATTGAATATCAGTATTGAATATCAACAATATTAAAGGGCACGTAATTCAAGTAGACGTAATTCAGAGAATAGTATTGAATATCAACAATATTAAAGGGCCAATATTATCAATGATGTGGTTGTCAATGGCAAGAAACTGGTTTCACCACACATCAACCACCTTTGTGTCCATAAAGTCGGTGCCTTCATTAGGTGTGTGTCAAATATTTATTTTATGTCTTCTACTACGAATTTTCTTATCTTTTTCAAAACATTCTTCTTTAATGGGAAATATTTAAGCTTAAAGTAAATTTTTGTGCCTTAAATGTTGGTTCTTCATTCGAATGTGCGTGGGTGTGTATACGTGGCTATTGTTTTAGATACGGAAGAATTCGCACAAACAACAGATTAAAATTATGCCAGGTTTGTTTTCTCGTTGTTCTTTAAAGATAAAAAATTTTGCTAACATTGTGTGGACCTAAACTTGTCACCTCCTTGAGTCTTCCTACGGTGTTTCAAGACATCCAATGTCTTCAAGTCTCAGTATAAGTCAAGAGTGAGACGTCAGGTGCCGTAAAGTTAACCGAATAATTCCACTTTCATCTTTTTTCCAGACAAGTACGAAAATCTTCATCAAAGAGTTTTGTGTGTATCAGTATCTGATAGTGGCTGTAAAGTAGTTTTCTTGTAAAATTGTTTTTAGAAATAAACATTTAGATGTCAAATATATTTTTTCAGGATCGTTCACCACTCATTTTATCCATTATCAGGATTCTCTAATCTCATTATATAATATGAAGCTTTATTTAGAATCGTAGAACCTAAGAGACTGATCCAGTACCAAACACACAAAGTCCCGCTCTGACCCCAGATGTCCCTATGTACCCTAAGCGCGTGGAAGCTAAATTAAAGGCAACAATTAAAAACTGTCTGCACTGCTTTAGTACAAAGAGAAAACAAAGGTCGCCACTTGTAAACACACATACCATCGGCTTTTCCCAGTGCTACAAAATTGTGAGTCTACCTCTACGAGATAACCCTGTGAAATGGCGTTTAAAGGACTCCTTACAGTGGATCCTAAACCAACGAGATTAGTTTCAACGATATAAGACAAATAAAATGATCTTTAATAAATTATATATAGATATCAAAGTAGATATAAAATATATTATTAGAATCAAAACAATACTACTAACTCCACCATGCACAATTTTTAATGACAATGATGAGTGTGACTGACATAAAAAAGATGGAATTCCAAATAAAACTTGTACAAAATAATCCAAGAATAAATATCCATCAATGCGACTAAAGATAACTCACCTCCGCTGAAAAAGTATTTCATAAATCCCTCAAACACAGAGGCTGACCACAACGGGGTCAAAAGGACAAACAAGAGATCGTGGGATGCTCAGTCAGTTAGTCTGTGTGTAAGTATAAACAACTCACTCCACTCGTCATCACATGTTCAAGCGGACAATCAAGTTCTCAAGTTTTCGGAACGAATGCGACACGTGGAAGCTTCAGCGACTAGAAATGTTCACTCAGCTTTGCTGTGTCCCACACTTCACATCAAGAAGCAATCATGGTGTAGGTGTGGTGCCATAGATGGAGGCTGGTGGTGGGGGAGGCTTCACGAGAAGCCACGTGTACAATTCCTTTTCTTTCGCGTCAACCAGTTCGTACTGCAGCGAGTTCAAACCGTCCTTTTTCATCCGCTTTTTTGTGGTTTGGCTAAGAAATCCTCTGAAAGATTTAATAAACACAAAGCTATGGCAGAAACAGTTGTCAACATGAATTTCGTCTCTGTGTGTGTGTGTGTGAGGGGAAGGTTGATTGTGGGAGTATGTCTGTGTAGTTGTTTGCTAGCTTACACGCGTGCGTGCGTTCGTGTGTACAAACTTTTGCTCGCGTGTTTATATGTAAATTCCTGTGTAGTAATATGTGCAAGTACACGGTTGGATACTAGCTCTTTTCGAATATTTGAAACGTAATAGTAAATGCAGTATTGTGTGAGTGATATCTCCGATTAAAGTTTACTCCCTTCTTACTTCAGTCCTGTGCAGTCCATGGGTATGTGTTTATGTTTGTCTGTTTGTCTGTTTGTGTGTATGGTGGTGGTGGTGAAAGAGAGAGAGAGTACCATATTTTAACACCATTTTTCTATCAGTCTTGGTTTGGTAATGTGAAGAACCTGGCTACATGCTGGGATTTCTATACAATCACCATCGTCATCGTTGAGGTCGAAGTCGACGACAACCACAACTTCAACGTTTGTTTTTACCAATAGGGAAATATTACCGCCGAGGATTACGAGTCTGCTTTTCATGCTTCAGGGTGTAGTATGCTCCGATCTCCCCTGGGTAACGAACAACATCAAGCCCTGTCTCTTCCATCCTGGAACAAAAATTGTTGTGAGTGCGGCGATGAGGTAACAATCTTTCTAAAGACACACAATAGCGAGTGCTCATGCTGCCATATTTGTGTAGGAAACAAATACAATGGGGTAGCGTGGATACTTTACTCGTTTACAACGGGTTTGCAATAAAAACAAATCAGAATGAGAGATTCTTGTCGTCGTTTTATGAAGAGAACGTCAGACGTTTGAAGATAACCCATGTTTGCACTTTGTGAGCAAGATGGACAGGAGGCTGGTCTGGCGGCTGTTTCATCATGTTGTTGATGATTTGTCTCCGTGCTCTGCTTCTTTATCAGCTTCTGCCTACATTTGTCAGTGATTGATGTTTTGGGTTACAATCCCCGGACGATTTATTTGTAAAGACGGACCCAGGTTTCTGTAGTCACCGCCCTGTGTGACGCTCATCATCAACGTCTTCGTCAAACAAGTTTACTGATTCTGATGGTGATTGCCGAGGGCCTGATGATGACTAGGGATCGTCTGAATGTCATAGATTTTTTCCCTGCCTCTGGTAGGTATTTTTTGGTTTATTTATTTTTACATAATTATTTTTAGGTATTTACTA
>SRHC01002768.1:3466-27756 GCA_004794325.1 Pomacea maculata
GGGGGGGGGGGGGGGGGGGGGGGGGGGGGGGGGGGGGGGGGGGGGGGTCGCTGGCCGGGTGACAGCCACGTGACAGAGGGAAGGTGTGAGGGGGTCGACTAGCGACAGGATGCAGGTGCGCGGATGTGGTTGGGAGGGGTGGAGGATGAAGAGGTGAGGGGGAGAATGAGAGGAGACAGCTAGCGAAGCCGACGATTCTTGAGAGCTTTGGACCAGACCTGGGCAAAGGCCTCCTATCTCTGACCGGCCCGCCCACCCGCCCGCCAGTATATATACTATACATACAGTATTAGGTAAAAATGAGTTAACTATATTAGTCCGGCCCTCTAAAACCATCCCAATTTCTCATGCGGCCCCTTGGGAAAATTAATTGCCCACCCCTGCTTTGGACTGACGGGTAACTTGAACAAATAAAGCCGTTTTTACGAACCCTCTCTACTATGCCACTCTCGCTACTATGCCACTTTTGCTCGGTCCCGGTAGGTGGCATAGTAGGGAGATTTGACTGTAATATAATTATGTAAGCAAATCTTTCGAGGCGAATCTTGCGCACATCTTTAATAAACTGCAGGGTTTTTTCCCGTATAGTGTTCAAATACTCTTAGTACCAACGTTTAAAAAAGAAAGAAAGATATGAACAGAATTTCCAGTCACAAAGCACAAGGATTCAGCTAATTTAAACATGAGAATTTCTTGTCAGACGAGTTCGTTCGACTAGAGCACTCTTCTTTCAAAGAGGCTAGTAATCTCTAGACCTCAACGCTGATCTCCCCTGTCGGCAGCGCTCATAGTGGCATGTCGCTGCCCATGTAGTCAAATTGTTGCATGTTTTCATAGGTTGTTGAAAGGATAATGGCCAGTAAAGTGCAGCCACCATCAGCTTTCTTCTCATCAGGTTGGTAGATTTGTCTAGATGTCTTATTTGATGATGGCTGTCTAAGAAAAACTGACATGTTCAAACGAATTGCTGACCTCATCGAGCTCCAGAAATACCCTTGACGGCTTCGGTATGATAGCAACCAGCATGAAGTGTCGATGTCTTGTCGATTCTACTTTTGACGTAAAGATGCCAGGAAACTATTTCTTACTGCTAAACAGTGGTGATTATTTATAAAACTGCTTAATAGGTTCTGCTTTTGTTCAATGTTCAGGGACTTTCATCCCTTGTGAAATTTGCCCCGCGTAACTCGACAGCGGGTAGCAACACCCACAAGTCTTTGTCTTGGTATTACAATAAATGATATTATAAATAAATATTATGTGACATACAACTTGTTCAGTTAGATATTTTACCTTTCTAGAGGAAGAAAAGAAAACGAGGAAGAAACATCTCAGTACTGATGATGTTACAAACCAGGGTCGCTACTTGTTGAACAACTTCATCCATGAACGCATGGTTCGCGATGGAATCATCAACACACCAGGGGTTGATGAATTGCAGGAACCAGGAACGCCATGTGGTAAGGTTTATGCAAAATATGCAAAATCTTAGGTCGATGTCAATGCCATTTGTCATAGACAGTTGGTGTGAATGGCTAGATTAAATCATTCACTGTTGTGAAGAGAGTATTGATTTACAATTTGATGAAAATGAGGAAGTACAGTTTAGAAAGGCTGAGAAGTGAAAGGGATTTGCCATGCTTACCTTCTAAATGTGTTTTCATAAAATTATTAAAGTCTCGCAAGAGATGAAGGTATTAAAGTGTTGTTTACAGTCACACGAAGCTGGGTCGTCAGAATAGTTTACTTCACATCTATACCCCATAGCTTTGCTGTTGCTTTCTAGGTAGTTATCTTTGATACTTCTTGAATAAGGCTTTTGTGTTGCAGGGCTATATTGTGTATATACTTCAAAATTGTCTTGCAAGTATTATAATATTTTTAAAAATAAGTTTAAAAGGTGTGAAAAGTAAAGATTATAATTTCTTGAAACAGCTGATGAAAAGACTAAAGGAAGCATAATTTGACCAGTTTTGTTTTTAAATTGAACTTTTATTTTCCTTTCTACAGGACCTCCAATGGACCACAGCAGAGAAATTGCTCGAGCTCTGCGTTTCATTGGAGATGAGTTAGACAAAGATCACAAAATTCAAGAGTAAGTGGTTTGTTGTGAAGTAACATTCCTCAGATTTTATAATATGCAAGATCCCATAATTTATTGTAACTACAGTTGAACTTCTGTAAATCAACTTTCCGCAAGTCAAAATTCTCCATAACTTGAATTTTAAACATCATTTGGTTGGTTTTCCATTAAAGCAATGCATATTCAACTTTCGTAGCTCAAATCGGCCTAGCCAAAAATAATTTTAAGCAGGTTAGCATATTGAAAACATTTGAAAATACGTCGAAAAGTGTAAAATCTTGTACTCCTCCCCCATCGGCCCTGTGCTCCCATATTCTCCTTTCTATATAAGAAACATGTGCAATTAATGCGACTCCATATCTGCAGGGTGCTGGAGTGTCTTTAAAAGAATGACAAGAAATGAGCATTTGGTTAAAATTAAACTTTAATAGTGGCCAGAGGGCCAGAACCCACTTGCCCCCAACTCTTCTCTCTTTTGTTTTGCAATTGCCAATAGAATGATGTATGAGTACATTCAGAAATAAAGATGTCCACAGAGAAGAAAATAATCTTTTTCTGACAAACTTCCTTAACTTAACCGTTCCGTAACTCAAATGTTTTAATCGGTCCCATGAAGCTTCGACTTATAGAAGTTTGACTGTAGCATTATTTATTCAAAATTTATTGAATTATTCTCATATTTTTTCATTATTAATTTGCATAAAGGAAGTTTTAGCAAAAACTTTGTTTAGATTTAGTGTAAGGTTAGCCTTAATCTTAACTCTTACTATACTGGGGGTTTCAGGGTGCTAAGCTACTTTGTTTTGGGTTGTTTTACAAAGACTCACTGATTGAATGCAAATGTATTGGAAAGTACACTTGTTTTATACCAAACTAAAGAAAAAAATGATAAACGCGATACCAAAAGAAAAAGTTAAAGGAATCCTCTGTATTTAATAGTGCTACACAAAGGATGCATCAGAAAATCATGACAATCTGAATATTATGACAAAACACGCTAAAACAATTTCCAAATATATTATAAATTCTTGCAAAAGAAGCAACCACTATAAAAATTATAATGTACTCTTTGTAAAAATACTCTTGTTTGAGACTTTATGAGTAGTCCTTACCAATCATAAAAAGTAAACGTTTGGCTTACATTTCTTAGTCACAACTAGTGGTCACATGGCTTAGACGAATGATTCCATTATCTCCATCTTCTTAGTCATCATTTTCATCAGAAGTGAGAAAGAACTCATCCTCTAAATTCAAACATTCAGCTTCAGACTCAAAATAGAGATGCTTCTCCACTAAATAGCGGAAACAATCCATGTGTATGCACAGTGATGTCTCTTCTTTCTCTTCATTTTACTCAAATATTTTAAAATTTGGGTACTTGAGTACAGCTACATAAATCTTAAGTTTTTTTTAAAGGTACTCCTAAAGCAATAAAATAACTTTTGGTGTAAAGTTTTAAAATAAACCGAGTGCCATTTTATATTAGGCGAAGTTTGATATTATATTTTTGAAATGAAGGGAGTTGTATAGTGAGAGTTAAGTTTCAGTTCCATAAAAATAAATTGTGTAACTATTCACTCTTTTTGGTTTACAATAAAAGAAAATATTTATTTCCAGATTGGTAAAGAAGGTTCCCCCAGAGGCAGAAAGAAGAGTTTTTCTGAACGTAGCTTCAAAAATCTTTGAGGATGGCGTATTTAACTGGGGACGTGTGGTAGCTCTGTTCTATTTTGCTTATAAAGTCTGCATCAAGGTGAGTAGATGTTTTTGTGAAAAGCAAGATGGCTACCATGTCATATGATTTTATACAAATACCAGCAATAAAATGAGAAATAAATTTACCACAAACAATTTTCAAGTTTGCAATCCAATGTTCTTCCTTCAACTGTGAAATGACTGCAGTGTGTGTTCAATACAGGTCAACTGCAGTTAATTTTTTGGTATAATTTTTAAAAGAGAAATGCTGTTAAACAGTGTTCTTCACTATTTTCCCAGACAGCATGATCCAGCAGTATAACAGTACAGCAGCTGTCACAATGACACTGGACTGTAGATTCTTTGTTCAAATCTCATCTCAGAGTTAAATAATTTCTCTGAAGGTTGTGCATCATTTTATGACAAGCTTATTTTGATATTCCTTTAGCTGCTAACTTTGCATAAAACAACCACAAACATTCCCAAATAAGCTCAGAAATTAAAGGATTTTGATAAACTAAAGAATTGCTCTGATTTATGTAAGGAAAAAAGTTTTTGCTAAATTTTTGGAGGATTTTTTGGTAAGAATATTCATGTAGCTTATTAGTTTGTGTGAATGAATACAGAAGTTGAAGAAAGAAATGAGTGAAAGAAACTTCAGTCAATTTGAGGATCTCCGAAAAAGATAGTACATGTGTGAAAATCTAAAAAGGAGATTTTGCGTGAAGCTGAAGCCAATCTGATCAACATTGTGCAATCCTGGAGCAGATGAAGTTTAAATAAGCAAGAGCTTACAAGCTTATAAGACTGAAGTATTTTCTTTTGCATGTTTTACTCCCACTTTGGTAGTTAGACTTTGTTATTTGATATAAGAAGTGGATAATTAAAAAAAAATGGTATCATTTATGTCCAGTCATGTTTTTAGCATTAGTTGTGACATTGATCACATTTTTTCATTGCAAGACGATTCTGTTGCTTGTTACAGGCTCTAGATCGAATACCATTAATACGTGCAATCATAAATCTCATCATGGATTTCATCAGAGATCGAGTGGCCCAGTGGATCATTGAGCGTGGAGGATGGGTTAGTATATATATATTAAAGATTTTAATGTGTATATACTTCCTAGATTTAATTATTAATGGGCAGGAATAATGGTGTAATACTTCATCAAGTTCAGAATATTTTGTAAGGACATTCCTTAATCTGAAAGTCAATTTATGCAAACTGCACTTTCAAGTGTAAACCACTCGGCAAGTGACTAATTAGAGAAAATTCAAAAATATGTTTCAAATTGTTCTTGGGTCATAGTGAGTTATGTTTTGTCGCCATTTTTTTCATTTTCTTGCATTTTAGCCCACTTATTTCTTTTCTCTTTTTCCTTACTTTTTGTTTGTTTTGTTTTATTGAATGTTAACCTCCTGTTCTTTGGACTATTTCTTGCTTAGTTTGTTATGCTAGTTTTGTATTTTGGTTACTGTCACTCTAAATATTTAACTTATCAGATTAATGTGTTTGTAGTACCTTTTGTTTTCCTGGAGGTAAAATTGTTCAAAATTCAAGTTTGGTTACAATTCACAACAGTTTAACTTCCACGAATATCTACATCTTACAGTTACCATACTGCAGAATATTTCCCTCAGAAAATAACAATATTTACACAAAATAGAATTTTGAGCATCAGAGGATTCTATAAAAGTAATATTACATTAAAACACAATACAAACATTTAGATCCATTATACAAAACAACACAATGTTTCATTGAAGATAATTACATCAAAATAACAATATACCAAACATTTTTACCTCATTCAGGAAGCTTTGATTACTTGATTCATTTCTCTGAGAAATTGTATATCTTTGTTCCCCAACCTGTCATGCTAACAGCGGGTTACGAAAATTTCCTTCACTTTTACACAAAAGAGGCATTTATAGACATATCTTACTGCTACCACATCATTTCTTAGGAAATATTTTATCTGTTGTTATTGAATCAAATCCTGCAGAGTGTCTGCAATTGCAACTCCTGATGTGATTTTCTTCTCAATTCTTTCTATGCAGGAAGCCATCCGTGAGTACTTTGGGTCCACATGGGGTCAGATATCACTTGTGGCTGGAGCATCTATTATGTTTGTGGGTGCTGTCTATTTGATGAAAACATGGCACTGATATCTTCAGTGTGTAGCTAATGAATCAGAAATTACAATCTTGCAGAAATAAGACTGAGACTTGATACAAATCTAATCCACATATTGTGTTATGGTGAGCAAGCGTAGTGTATTCGCATGTTTACTTTTACACGTATGAACTGGTTGACTGGTTCAGGCATTAGTTTAAAGAAACATTTATCATGTAAATTGTAAAGAAATAGTTGTGACCTTTGTTTGCCACTTTACCAACCAGTATAATACAGTTGACACATGAAGCACGTTCACATAAGTATGTTTTGTCTGAAGGACAATCTTCAACAACAATTACAAATGTGACAAGCTTCAGTCCATTTAACTGTGAACCTCATTAACCTTCAACTTTTTTAGAATTCGTTTTCCTTAAGAACCAGCATGATTGTCTGAAATACTGCAGTGTAAGGATTCCAGAAACTCGTTTGCCCTCCCTGTTTGTTTTTTTTTTCTGGAAATGTTAATGTATCTCTGTCAGGAATAGTATCAATGAAGAAGTAAGCTAAGTTGGTCATATTTCACAAAAATTTGGATAAAGAATGAGCGATGCAATTTTTCCTTTTTGCATTTAGAGCATGAGGCAGGGAATGTGTGAGTGTGTAGTACATGCATGTGTAAAATCTATGCTTCTTTCACGAATGCTTAAGGATTTGTTTATGCTGCATTCCCATAGAAGAAAGCGTTCATTTTTAGCTTGGAAATGGAGAAATGCTAAGATTTTTCTGGTATATTTTAATAAATTCAGACTTAGTCATTGATAATAAGTCTTTAATAATCAATTAAACAAGTGAAATCTTTATGTTGATTGACTTTTTTTTTCTTTTTTTTTTTTTTTTTAGCACTTTTTAACTGTTATTCTTGTATGTATGAATAGTTTTTACAAGGTATTCGATTACAAGTGCAGTTAAAACGCTTTGTATCCTTGCTCCAACATTTAAAAAACAATGATAAGGTGGTGCGTTACTGCCATGTCAAAAACATAAATATGCATTCTAGATTTTTTTTTCTATTTTGAATTTTGAATTAAGTGATAATTCTGTCAATATTCATTTAATACCTTTTAGTAATGTTTAAATTGTACTCCATATTCATGGTCTGGTAATCTTAAAGCATGAAGCGTCTGGCCATATGATGGGATTCTACATTATACAATCATCACTATTATTATTTTTTTTAATTAAAAGTAATGTGCCTGTTAGTATAGTTTCCATTACAAAAGTGTTTCAACACTATATTTAGATAAGTTGTTAGATTAGAAATTGCTAGTATCAATCAGATATTTGCATTCTTAAAATTTAAGTTTAATTAGCTCACTGAATAATGCGCACCACTAAAAGAAAAATACTTTTTGCGGTGATTAGTAACAATGACAGCATTAAAACTTTTTTTAATGTAACACTTATAAAGATTGTGACCACCAGACTTGAAAATTATCTTTTTTAGGCTCTTGTTAATTGGATTTCTCTGAGTCTATATCTTTTGTATTTTACAAAATTTTGCGTCTTTTTAGGCTGACCCATCACTTTGGATACGTTTGCCATACATTGTGTTAGGTGGGGCTGACTGAGTGAAACATAAGAGTTGGGGAAGTGCTTATCAAGAAGTCTTTTTTTCTGGGTTAGTTTGCAAGATGAAGCAGAAGAAAAGAATCAAAGGGAAAGTGCCATAAAGAAATGTTCTATTATAACATGTTTTTTAAATATTCGTGCATGTTTTCTTGTGTGTTAAAATTGTTGAAATATTAGTATTTATTGCGATTAAAAAGGCAACAATGCATGAAAAAAAATTGTTTGTTGATATCTGAAGTAGAAAACTTCATTTATTGATTTAAAGTATGTGATGGCATTGACCATTAGAAAATAAGAGGAATCATGTTATAAAGGACTTGATGAGTCTTGGGTGATTTCACAAGGTTTAATCTGCCTGTTTGATATATGTACAACCAAATTACAGTCTTCAAACAATTTTCACTTCTTGTGCATCTTTTTGTAAAGTAATATTTGATTGGCCCTTCTTTACTTCTTAGTTTTATTTTTGGTTTCATCAGCTTTGCACACCGCTTTTTTATATATATATATAATACTATGAAAATTGTTTTTTTATATCATTCCTATTACATTTCCCAGCTGCTCTTGAAACAAGGTTTTCAAAATGCCTTTGTGAAGAAATCTGCAAAGTATTACATTTATGGCCTAGTTGTGGCCCCTTTTTTCATTTTATTTAATGTCTGGTTTTTTTTTCATGCAGTGGAAAGGAGCACCAACTAATACATTAATCTTGACCAGTTTTTCACTTTTTGCCTTTCAAAACTTTGGTCCGAGTTCTTTTTCCTTGGAGCCTTATTACTGATCTTTTGTGAGAAGTTGGAGATTATGTGTTGTAACTGAAAGCTGGTGTGCTGATAATTTGTGTTGAGATGTGTGAAGAAGTTAGGCAGTGGAAAGAGATTTTGCTCAAGTACTATCCAAGCAATTGTGTAATTGCATCTAGATCACTGAGTTTAAGTTAGTGAAAATGTTCATTGATATTTACTGATTTTGTTAATTACCTCAGTGACTTTTAGCCTGGGGCTCAGCTCTGTATCCTCTTCCAAGTTATTTTTCTGCTTTGTTGACATTGGGTAAATTAGCTCTGTTGCATAATGCATTTTTTGTTGCAGCTTCTGGTGTCTATAACTTGGTGAACTGTTTTTAAATATAAATATGTGCTGTTGTAAATGAAGACAGGTATTGACTGATTGGAAGTAATAGAAATTTCTAACTTGACTGCTGTCTCATTTGTACACATTCAGAATGTACCATCGCTAACTTTGCCACTAATGACATCTTAAACGATGTACACAGTGGAATAGTGCTAATCTGAACACAAATGGTTTATACGGGAACTTCTGGCACAGGCTTTTAAGATTAATCAAAATTCACCCTTCTCTGCATTTTTATTATCTGTATGCTTACTTTATAACAGCCCTTTTTTTTTTATTTTCGGTTGGAACTAGTAGCTATACCATACAACCAAATAAATTTGGAAATGTATCACTTGTTTCTGCTAGGGTAATTGACGTATTGTCTTGATGATATAAGGTTTACAGAAGTACTTCCTGATAATCTCTCAGATTATCATTCATTTTTTCATCTAGAATAATCATTTATAATCAATGATAAACATATATATATATAAAACTATAAGAAGTTAAAAAAATCATAGGTGATGGACTCTTAGTCTTCATTGGCATTTTAGGCTTTCAGGTCATAAAGAGGTTATAAACCCCTATACCAAATGCACACAAAGCTTTTAATAGTTTCATATGGCTTATTCTGTAATCACCTTGTCACATTTTGTACAACTTTTATATTTCAGTGAAAATGGTAGGTAGGTTGCATGTGAGTGTGTGTGTTGGAGGGCGTGGTGGTGCAGGGATGTGTGTACATGTATGCATGCATATGCACAAAATCAGACTTTGTAGTGGATAAAGTAAAGAGAGATAGGAGGCAGCCATCTTTACTTCTGTGAAAGACTGTGGTATACTAAACAGTATTCTATGATTTTGAATGGAGTGTTGTACACAGTAATAGTTGATTATGTTTGAAACTAAAAGAAAATTGTCAGTTAAGCATTTATAGCAAAATGGATAATTGTCCTGCTTTGATGGCAGCTTTAAAAAGAAGTTTATATTTATCAGATTGCAGTTCATTCAGCAGTTTCACAAACATTTACAACTTAATAGCCAATAATAAAACTGCTCATAAACCATAAGGATATTTGTCTCATCAATTCTGGAGCTCTAAAGTTTTGCTAAATAAATAAAGGAAAATCAGCATTACATTTTTTTTTTTTAACCTTCACATTCTGAAATCAAGATGAACGTATTAGCTGAAGAACAGGTTAATACAATGAAGCCCATGATGAATGAGTCTTGGTTCTCAGAAACTTATGAAAGCTTGATACAAGCTCAGAAGAGAAAACAGCACTAATTTGTGTCATATTCTTGATTTTCTTCTTACTAAATATTTTTGTTACAGATATTTATCTTTGTCCCTTTCATGTATTAAATCAGGAAAGTGAAATTTCTTGATATTCTTTTAATTATAAGGATAAGCCAAACTGCTTATTAAAGGACATGAACCGCAGAATCTTCTCTTTTTTTGTAACTAGTGGCAGCAGTAGTGATTGTAGTTAACAGTTTACTCTTAGGATAGCATTGGTAAAAGAAACAGAATTACTGAGAAAAGATATTGAGAAATGAGATGTCTGATGATGCATTAACTTCTTACAAAAGGACAGCTATTATTGGAATGTTATCCTGTCAGTTTAATGGCTTCATTTTAATACTCAAGCTTCCAGAATTTTTGTACTCTTACATCGGTATGCATTTATTTGACTCACATTATGACAGCCGTGAATTCAAAGTTTGGCATAATATGGTGTGTGTGTGTTTGTGTACCTCAGGAAACAACAGTATGTGCACTGGCTTTCCCTTTATCCATTTTTTTTATGGAAGTGATCTAAACATAAGCCGGTGTAGGCATGTAGTGTGTGAGGATAGTCTAGTAGTGTTCTAATCAGTTATCTTAGTTCATATTCAAATTTGAAAATGTGTGCAATTCATTGTCATATTGACCTATGCATCTTTTAAGAATGGCGAGATGTTTTATTTAGATGATTTCTTTTATATGGTGTTTTGTGTCCCTTTTTTCATTTTCATCTTGCATTAAAGCATTTGGCACTTAATTGTCCAAATAATTTTTGGGTTTTTTTTTTTTTGGCACATTACCTTGATAACTGTTTGATTAGGTTTTTACTACCATTAATAAACATTTTAAGAGACAAAAATAGTCTGGCAGAGGCTCATTTAGTGCCTTCTAAAACATGATTTGCTTTTCTAATAGCATCATTTTCTTTACACTATTGCTCTCATAATGCTCAGGCTGTAGATTGCTACATACTCTTTGTTTTCATTCTGTTCATCTACAGCAGTAAGCACCAGTCCTTATACAGGCCTACAAGTGTCTAATAGGTATCCTTTCACGGATTTCGAAAGGATAAGCAACTATAAAAGCTTAGGCGGAAAAAACTAATTTGGGTTTATTTGTCTGTGTGTGTATGTGACCAAAGCAGACTTGGAAAAGAACAGTAGAGAGGGAGGCAAAGGAAGTTGGAACCACATGGACCCAACTAAGGGGGGCAGCCCAAAACAGGGTCCGCTGACGAGATGGTGTTGTGCCCCTATGATCCTTGAGGAGTAACAAGGACTAAACTAGGCTAAACTGTCTGTGTATAGCATATATGTGTACACACTTTGTAAATGCCGTGAGCTTCTCCATGAGGAAAAAGTATGTATTAGGACAATGATTAGTATACTTTCACTGCATAGTCACAAACAATACTGTGCATTATAGGAAGAAAAGGGTTTTGTTACTCCTCTAGGAACCTTTTAATTAGAAAAATATATTTTACAGACTCCAAACAGTTTCTCAAAAAACAATATTGATTTTTGTGCATTTTCCCCTTATTGCGCGCGTGTGTTTGTGTCGGGGGTAGGATGGTGGCAAATATTACATCACTTCACAGAAGCAAAGCGAGCAAATTCTTTCTAACCTGAATTTTCTAATGTAATTTTGTACCGGTGTTGCTGAAGAAAAGGAGCTATGTGGAAACTGAAATAAATCTATTGCTTTGTTGTGTAAACAATATGCATGGTTTAATGTTGTTTTCACTAGTTTGACCATAAACACCATAATAACGGATACATACAGAAGCACACCGACAGAAGGACATCAACAACTTGAGACTGAAAGATGGACACACAGCTACAACTGTATTGATAGATTTATTGATATAATTATTGCACTAGAAATATCCGGTACTTACAGTTTTGTCAAAAAAAAAAAAAAAAAAAAAATTCCAGCAAGCACGCTCGAAACAAGATAAAGAGGCAGGAAAGCGAGCATATAGTCCTACACTTCCACATTCAGAAGCCAGATTTCCATGACAACAGGTAATTGAACAACAGGTGGGAAGCTGGCACCATTCAAATCTACATGTACAGTATGTACTCCACCCAGGATATGAAAAATGTGGATTTAAAATAAGAGTATGGAGAATATAGACAATCCGTTTAGCTGAAGTAGATGTTTAAACTGAACAGGAAGAATGGAAGCCGCAGGATGCTAAGTTTTAATGCATTTCGAGAATACGTCCGTGATGTCACCGAGAACTCTCGAGATTTTGTTCTCCTGCACGTGATGCTGACTGCGCATGCTCAGGGATGTTAGGATGCTACATGAAAATTAAATTGTATATCACCTTTTCAAGAGATACAAGTGGACGACGATGAAAGGGATTCTAAGGGAGCTTTCAGGAATAGAAAAAGGAACATCGACTGTAATTCGTCCACGAAGATTATTAATTTCTCGCAATTTTTCCCCACTAATAAATTTCTACTTAGCAGAAAAGTCAAAGGTATGGCTGTCTTATCATTCATCGCGTACCAGTCGTATTTCACAACAATGTACATACTGCAGATCACAAATCATTTTATCCGCATTTCGCTTTTGCCTGTTGTTAAACAGACTTTCGAAAAAGTCTTTGTCGTCAGTTTTATTTTACACACCCACACAATACTCCTGTTGCAAACTTTTAGATAGCTTATGCATATACATGGCCATTGCATACCACAGTTGCAAACACCATCAGAAGCTGCCAGTAGGGCCAGTGATGGAGCTGCTGCGCCTCTTAGGCAACAGACGCTGCGCCATCACTGCAAACCAACCATGGAGAAAAATCCACAATATAATTTTTAAAAGATATTTCCATTCTATTTTGCTTTAAGTTTAAACAAAAGAGTTACTTTTGGTTATGGTACCAGGTCATGCTCGATAGAGACAATGGTCAGTCCAAAAAACTTCTCTAGATGCATTGATATTCTCAGATAATTAAAACTTTGAAAAGTTTTGTTTTTTATTAGTGACAAAAACTGTGAGGGTCAGTAAAATTCTCAGTGACACGGGGTACAGTTCCTATAACAGCTCCTTTTGAATAATACAAGGCCATCATCTTCACATTCAAGTTAATAATTTTCCCCATTTCTTTATACGCCCAGGCAATTACCTTGATCACCAGTACTAGTCTCTAATCACTGGAAATAACCGATTTAAGCAATCCAAAATAGACCTGTGGAAGGAGAGCAGTGTTCACTCAAGAAATTTGATGATTTGTGATGTAATTTTTCTGTTCCATACCTTTAGAGATTAGGTGATCGAGAAGGAGAGCAAAACACGTTATTACCAAAGAGCTTTCGTGGACACAATGAAGACTAGGAAAACAGATCCTATAAACTGCTAAAATCTGCAAAGGTAGTAGTTCGAAAAATGAAACTCACACTCTTAGCATTTTTCCAAAATCTTAAAAATACGATAGTATTAAGTTTCTCATGATAATGATCGTGAAAGATGTCAATTATAAACAATGACTGTAATGTTCATATAGGTTACACTTCAGGGTTGGTACAAGTGAAAAACTTTCATTGTTCCAAACTTAATAATCTCTGAGCTAATTAAGAAGTTATATGGTTGTGAGAAAAGAAAGAAACTATTAAACACGAAAGTTTATTCAGGACACGATCTTTTCGCAAAAGACGGAAAATTCCATCGTAGTTAGCCAGAGCTCGGAAAACTCAATTTTCTCTAGAGAGGTTACAATATCAACAAAGGTAATGTTTGCCGAAAACTATAAACTAAAAGATGAAAAAGAAACATAGTGGAATCGTCTAGGGATGGACCAGCACTGTATAAAATGCGAGGAAGTTAGCGTGTAAACGGAAGTGACGTATTTGCATACACTGACCACGCCCACCACAGCCCAACAGTCGTCCATCGATAGTGATGTCATAACAGGTGCGCAGTGCATAGACGGTTTAGGGGGAGAATTTAAAAAGTAATATTACACAGTCTGTTTTCTAGGTAAGAATTATGTCCATCATTGCACACACGTGCGGGTATTCGTGGGACTTGGGAGTGCGCGCATGCACAGACAGGTTTGTATCCTTGGGTGTCGGAATTTGGCAAGTGAACGTTCAACCCCATCTGAACGTGAACAAGAAAATTTCCGCTCCAGAAAAAAAGCAGTCAGAGTGCTGACGTCATCAGCCATGGGAAGGGTCGGAGAGCAGTGCCAGCGCCACAGACAGTTTTAAACAGGAAGAGATACTTACAGCCCAGCGACATCAACTCCTTCTGCCGAGCAACACACCCACCGACATGAGAAGGCAAGCGTTCACGACAGAGCATAGTTATAAATCACAAACATTTTCACGTATATTAATTTCTTGTTCGAGGCTGGAAATAAAAGACAACTAATTAAATGCAATATCTACGACCGCAACTTCTGACAGTCTAGGTGGAAAAAAAATAGAAGTAAACAACAACAAAAACAAACATTTCAAAAAAGCAGTGCTTTCATTAAAGGGGGACTACAACAATTTGCTTCAATTCCTTTCTCGCTGTCTTTCTTTGAAGAAGAAAAAGTAATTAATGAGTAGTCCTTTGGTGTGTCAACATTGGTTTTGGTTGGTTGCTGATGTGCAGTTAGCAGTTTACAGAGGATACCACACAGGATAGACATATAGCGGTGGCTGCTCACAGCTCGCTCTTTCCAAGCCAAAAAGAAAAAAAGAAAATCTATCAGATAAACTATCAGATAAACTATAATCTATCAGACTGCAGAGGAACTTCTAGCGTAAATAATTGTTTTCAAGCAACCTATGTTCTCTCTCAGTCTCTCCATTTTGGTGTATACGGTTTGACAGAAGATGTCACGCTATCAATGTTCGTGGACACGTCACCGCATTCCGTCTTGGGGCGTTTAACGTTTCCTGGACGTCATTTCCCTCTTCAAAACTTCGCAGGCGTTCATGGGATATTTAAACAAATTATAACAACAAACAACAAGAAGCATTATCGTTCAACCTTTGTTGTGCATTATCGTGAAAGGACAGCAGACCACTTGGAATGGGTCTTCAACACCTGCGCGGCCTCCCGCAGCAGAACAGTACCTGAGTATTGTACTGCTTTCCATTTCTGGAAACAAATTTCTGGACTGGGATGAGGTCACGAATCAGCCGTACACAGTCAGCTTTCTCGTTTTTCTTCTGGCCAATAACCAGCAAAACACAAAATCTTGAAACCAGGGCATGGAATAGCAAAAAATGTTCGAGAGAACTAGGGCGTCATGAAGAAACCGATCTTTTCAGTTGTTGACACTCCATCGGCCGTCTATTGTCAGTTATTTTATCGCTGTGCACGATGATGATGAGCAGACGTGCTGCTTTACAGGCTGACCCTCGCTGGAGCATCTCTCTTCCGCAAGAGGCCTCGCATCATTAGTAAATTTGATGATCCAGCGGCTAGCAGACATGACCTGTGAGAAATATGCTGAGGTTACAGATTCTTCCTGGCAACCAAAGCCGTCAACTGTAAGCCAGAAGTATGTCGTCAGCCCCGGCAGTAGAGAAAAGCTGGATTTGATGGGATCAGACGACAGAAGAGGCGGAAAAACAAGACCGCACTTCCTTCGCACCTCCTGTGGCTTGACCAGGTCGTGCTGGTGCATGTACGAGAGAAAATTCGAGTTGCAGAATTTCTCAGACTTCTTTGCTCCTCTGCGCCTTCAAGGCCGGCGACCGTCTGGACGACCTGCGGTTGTGGTTCCGGTGCAGAGACTGAGTCCTCGCGTGGTGGTCTTCCGCCAGCATCGCCTCGTGCAGCGCTTGTGGAATGACGCGGGTGGGGCTGGGCTGGAGTGGGGAGGCACTGGGACTGGCGCGAGGGGTCAGGCTGTGCGCGGTCCTGTCTCTGTCCTCCCCTCCTGCTCCTCCCTGACCTCCGCTGCCAACCCCGAGACTGGGGCTCCTGTTGCCCTTCCCATCGGCTCCTCCGCGCGAGTAATGGCGTTCGGTGCGGCTGAACTCCCGCCGTAGTGCTGGCCGCTGCGCACGTGTGGGGGTCAGGTCAGGACGGAGGATGAAATCTTGCAGCGGCTGCGACTGCGGCGGAGGCTGAGGCTGAGGCTGGGGGTGCACGTACATCTGATTCCCAAGGCCGGTACTGGAAGGAGAACTCGCCCGCGGCGCCTGTGATGCCTGGTCTCCATGCAGAGGGTTGAGCCTCGACGATCTTGAACCGCCGAAGTGGGCATGGAGGGATGACGAAGGTCCCTCAACGTGCTGCAGGGATGTTGTCTGTATTTCTCTCTGTATAAACAACATTCTCCATCAGAATATGTCTGTGCACTAACACTTCCCTTTAAACTACTTACAAAATATTCAGAAACTTTAGATAACTACTGCATTGTGTGAAACTTCATTATAACCACAGATTTTGGCTGAAGCTTTAGCTGCTAGGGACATGCGTGGGTTTAATACAATTATTATTTCTTCCATGCGAAATGCTTTACCTTGTCTCTAATTTTTTCTCTCGGCTGCTGTTCTCGCAGCTCTGTTTGCTCGACCAGTCGTTCGTCGAAGTCCGGCCTGTCCTGAAGACGAACCGGTGAATGGCCCTTCCCCTCAGCGTAACGCACGGGAGAGTAATCGCTTTGTCTCCTCGACTGGCGCCGCACAGAGGAGTTGTCTTCCCGGAACTGCTGACGAGGGGGCGAGTGGTCGCTGGTGGTCGCCATTTGTCGGTATAGTTGGGGATGGTGGTCTGGATCCTGTTGTTGCTGCAGCTGTCGTCCTTGTTTGTCGGAGCGCACGCTGTCTTTTCGGTGAGTGCCGGGTGGCTCGGGTAGAACTTGTTCTGGAGACGCCTTGTAGCGCTCTGAGCGACGGGAGCGGTCCTGATAGTACGACCATCGTCGACTGACAAACTCACGCCGCGGCTCGTAGAAGCCGGGAGTTGGGAGGCCTGACGTCATCGCCACCTCGGCGACAGCACCCGGCACGGAGCGAGTCATGTGCAGCGGTGTGTGGTGGCCGAACTGGCTGGGCGACGTTGACCTCACCACGGTGGTGGTGGTGGCCCCCGCGGTGCTGGTGGTCGTCGGGGCATGGATCCGGGCACCGCCGCCGGGTGAGATGGTGGTTACGTTGATGTAGGTGGGGTGGGCAGCGTAGAGACCTTTGCTGGCGACGTCGGACGTCACGGCCAGGAGTTGTCGCTCCATGGCGTCCAGACGCACGTGTAGGGCAGTGCACATGTTGTAGGTCTGGGCGAGGATCTCTTCCTTGGCGTCCAGCATTTCTGTGGACAGTTAGAGTACAACGGTTGATTGGGTGTTGGTTAGTTGATTGGTTGCTCATTGCTATTTTTTGTTGAAGGTGTATCGAATTCCGTATTGCAGAAATTTAAGTTAGATTAAGGTAAAACAGAGATAGCACAGCCGTTATCCGACAGAAAATGTGTCGAAAAAATAACATTTTAACGGTGATACCATGGCTGTCAACTTACCTTCTTTAATGCTGTCTCCTTTCTTCTCGAACTTCATCTTGTGGATGTATCTAAGAACCACCTTGTGCATGATAGCCTGTCAATAGACACAAAAGTAGGTTGACTATTTGGTTAATTGGTTGGTTGATTGACTTCTTGCATTTGCACTGAGGCTGAGGCTCTATCACAGTTCTTGACGTGGATGGTAATGATTTTTCTAAATTATTTCTTACTAGGAAATGAAACTGAGCCAAAACTACCCAAAGTCTATTTTAGAGTAACTTCCATTGGATTATCCCATCAGCCCACGCTCTGTACAATGTGTTACAATAGCTTCCTGAAGGCACTGCGCTGCATTTGTGATTATTTGTCTACGAACCATGATTTTTTTTTCTTGAGGAACCAAAACGACAGGAACAATGACATAATCAAAAATTATGGGATGGATAAAAGCTCGGTCACCTTGTAATCGATCTCGAAGCCTCCGTCTTTGTCATCTGTGTCTGCACGTTCAGCCTGGAAGACAAAGGTCACGTGATACAAGCATATTCAAATCAACAGCGAAGAACTCGGTGGATTAGCAGAAGCACTGCTCAACGTCTGTTCACAGAAACGTAACGAAAAAACAGGGTTCCCATACAATAGGTGTGTGTCTTTGGTATATGAGGTACACTTTGTGACAGGATCGCTCACACACACAATTAAGCTTAGTATCTTGTACTAAACAAATGTTGGTATCTTGAAAAGAAACCAGATGCGCATTGAAAGAAACCAAATGTGTCGTAAAAATACTTTTTAGAAAGAAACATAACGTTTATCGAAAAGCAGCCAAATGTGACTTGAAAAAAAAGCCAATATGGCATGAAAGTAAATCAAGATTCTCCAGAAAAGAAACCAGGTTTGTCCTGAGAAAGTCACTTGCCGAACATCCAGAGAAGAGGTTTCTGATGCTGTAGATGAGCTTGAGGATGGACTTGGGGGTGGGCACGATGTTGAAAGGGATCGGTAGAGTTGTTCCCTCTTCAATGAAGGAGATCCAGAGCTTGGCGCGTGCGAATTTCCACTCGATGTCCTCGCACTCCTGCAGCAGACTGATTGATTACTCACGTATCGCGCAGCTCGATGATCTCCCTTCATTAACTGGATTACCTCCTAAAAGCGTGCGGCCATGAAGCCAGCTACAAATGGAAACTTCTCTGATAACAGTTCTTCCAACTCTACAAACGATAACATACACATCTCGGTAGAAAAGGCTGGACACACACACAGTCACATTTGAACTTTTGCCCCTCGTCAACAAACAGGGAGATAATCTGAGCGATAAGGGAGTCAAGCTGGTAGCCAACATTTGTCCACGAAAACCTAAGGTTGAAATACATTTTCTCTTTAAACTGAAAGTTAATTATGGAGGAAATGGAAAAAATAGTCCTTGTAATATGTTACCATAAGAGACAGGATTGAGATATTTTTATGATTTGCTTTGTGGCTGTTTATGGAAATTTTCTTGTAAACATTCCTGATTGTTCGCGACTCCTTGCTACTTCTATAGATATATTCAGGGTTTCTGTCTTTTTTTCTTGTTATCACACACAGCCTTCCAGTGTTTATTGGGATAACCGCTGTTTCCAGTGTTTATTGTAAACATGTGTCGTGTTTTTGTGTGACAACACCACATCTACTGGGGATTCTACCTTTAACTCCTAGCAACTACCCAGCACATCTCGCGCAGTGGAATTCTGACCTATAACGTCTGTGACCCATTTAGTGGGATTCTTACATGTAACTCCCATGTCCCACACACACTGCTTAACGGGATTCTCACCTGTATCTCCTCAAACGTGTTGCTCATCATGGCGATGAGCATGTTGATGAGAACGACGACAGCCCCCAGTATGTAGACGCCGTACAAGATGTACCCGACCAGTTCCACCATGTGGTGTCGCCCTTCATGCTCAATATTTGGCGCTGCCGAGTTGCCCATCCCGAAGGCTGCCCAGAATAAGGTGCTTGTCGTCTGCATCAGGCTGTCAACACGACAACAAACATGGCTGACAACTGGTGAGTTCGGGTGTCAGCATCTAGTACATCTAGTGTGGCTAGATGCTTTAGTCCATGTACTTATAGTAGTGCTCTTAATACCTAGTGCACTTTTCTGACAGAATTACCATTGAGAGTTATGTATGTTGGTTTTGTAAGCCTGTTGATGTATTTAACTTCAAAACAAGAGCAAAACTCCAACAATCTTAAACCAAGTCAGAAAGCGAGCGCGCAGTCACACACACCAGAGGAGGACAAACTTTAAGAAAAGTAAGGGAATCTGTCAGGGTGGGAAAGAGAGATGAGCAAGAGAAAGAAGGTAGAAGGTGTAAATATATTCACTTTAATCAAAGCTAATTACTTACAAGTTATTTAACAAGTCATTATTCTCGCGACATCGTGAAGTGCGGGAACAGATAAAAATGTGACCCGAGGCTCTCCTGTGCTGAAGAAAGTTTAAAAGAAAAACAGAAAGGCGATAATGCCACAGTTACAGAAGCGTTCGGCAGTAGGAAGTTTAAGGTGAGTCGGCCAATATTCAGCCACGCATGCGCATTCAATGGCACGGGTGTTTTTGTGCATTTTCGTTCTCTCCCTTTTACAGTCGGAAAAATGTACGTCACGTGACCTGACGCACCGCCATCTTGATGTTACAAGCGGCGCGAGCAGCACGCGCGAACGTTTTCCTAAATAACAATTAAAAAGCAAAGAAGGGGTGGCTAAGCTTCGAGGAGGAGAAGGGTAGGAAGTGGAGGACGGAAGACAACGAGGAAAGAGTTCGTACAGTAGAAAAAGACTGGATGCCACAGCACAGCAGTACACCAGCCCCTTCGCCCCTCCACCAACTCCTTGCTGTTTGTTTGCGCACACCTGTGAACATGGTTTGCAAAACGCAAAACACGCCTTGCAAACGGGAGCATCCGGGAAATGGGCTGCAAGTCTTTACCCCACCGTCTACCTCCACTACCACCACCATCACCAACCCCTTCACCACCCGAACCCGCGTTGTCCTTGCATTGTTTGCTTGGCACCATGGCTTTGTGGCGGTGTGCACCCGCGGCGGAGAGAAGGTCTGGCAGAAAGTCCTGTAAATGCCCCGTGGAAGTCGCACGCAGCTGTAAATGAGGTTTTGGCGCGTGTTTCGGGAGTGCCTCGATCTGGTGTACCCGGGGGTGGGTGGCAGCAGCTGTAGCGCGGTATGGCGCGGCTCAGCGGGATGAGGCTGGTGGATGAAGCGAGCGGCCAAGTCGGACGTTCATTTCTTGTCCTTCTTTTCTTTTCCCTCGTTTTCTTATCGGTTCTCCTGAATGAAGTTCCCTAGATTTGCCGTTTTGCAACAGTGCTAGGTACCAGCATACCCCAATGCTGCTTGAGTTCCGTCGGTATCTTTGCAACTGTACCTCCGCTACGTTTGTATTTTGTAGATACCCTAATACAGTGATACCTCGGTTCTCGAACGCCTTGACTTTCGACCAAATCGGCATTCGACCAGGAAATTCGAGAAAATTTTGTCTTGGAATCCGAACAAATATTTGGAACTCGAACATCCGAACGTCCGAGATGAGCCGAGTTGAGCCGAATGGCGTTCATTCGGCCCAGCGCGCCTTGCTTGCGTCATCAGTGTGAGTGCAGAGGAGAAAAAAACAGCAAACAATTGACAAATTCTTCCGTAAAGAAATCAGACAAGCAAATGCAGAGCAAGATTCTGATTCTCCTCAGCAAAAGATACAGAGAACAGAAACACCCGAAGAGCAGTTTTTATTGTTTATTTTTATTGTTATTTTATTGTTTTTATTGAAGAGGCCTCCCCTTCAAAACAATAACCATCCCCCTTCCCTCCTCCCTCCACATTCATTCCCTCCTGCCATAAAGTTTGGTACAGGTACAGTAAATGAAACACAATTTACTGTACTGTACAGTACATTTTTTTTGTTTTTTTGTTTTTTTTTTGTTTTAATAAATACACTTTTATTTCTTATTTCTTGTTGAGACTCATGTTTTTCTACATATTATATACAAATTAGGCCAGTAAATAGGCATTTTCTGGGGCTTGGAACGAATTAATCCAGTTTCCATTATTTCCTATGGGTTTCATTGCTTCGGTTCTCGAACAATTTGGTTCTCGACCGTCCTCCCGGAACGAATTATGTTCGAGAACCGAGGTATCACTGTACTTCTAATACTTGTAGCCACATCCGATAGTCTGAATTTTGTCTCGGCGACAAAGGTCTATCTATCTCATTATCATCGTCCTATGAATGTCATTTGTTAAAGTTGCTTCCTTTTACTGGAAAAGTTCTAAGAAATTGTTTGTTCCATTCCAATTTGATAAGACTCCTCTGATTCAAGGTATGGCCAGGCACGAGTTTTGTTACCTTTTATTTTTCTCTTTCGCAAAGTTAACATGATAACATTTGTCAAATTACCTACAGGGCTTTCTATGTGGATAATCATGTCTGCATTATGTTTAGCCAAATTACTGACATCTGGGTGGATAACGAAGTCTTCATTATATATGTCTGCGTTTTGTTTGCCAGGCAACAACTGTCATCATTGCTTTTATTCACAGAAATCGCACAATAATTCCCCTGTCTTTCTAACAAGCAAAAGAGTTTCTAAAATTTTCTGGGTGGTGGTGGTTGTGATTGGGTGGTGGGATCTGACTGGCTGTGTCGCTGGGCAACGAGATTTCTCAATGATGCTTCTCGAACGGCGCCGGCGGCTGAACAGCAAACACTGAACTCTTCAAGAATTCTTATTATTTTACATCGTAGAAAATCTGGGGCCTTCGATTTCAGCAATTATTCGTTGTCCATTATTTTACTGAACTCTTTGTTTCTGCCAGTTAGTGTCAGTTATCGTTTTCGTTTAAGGAAGGTGGAGGACGGTTCATTCTATTGAATAACACGCTGCAGTTTTTACTTCATCAACGATTCATTCAAAAGCAAAAACCCACAAAGGAAGTGGAATGTTCAACCAAAGAGAAAATAGCCGAGGAGAGATAAACTTTTGAATGTCAACAAACTGAACAGATATATGCACAAGCAGATAGAAGGCTGGGGAGGAAAAGGTCAATGCGGTGTTTAGAACGAATATCTTCCCCCAGCGCACGATGCTAACCGCCAGCCGCACAGATTAGAAGGAATCGCTGACGTTACCTACCCACAGTTCCTCGCCCCGTTACAGACCCTGGTTATCACAGAAACATTCTAGCGTCGCCACTGAATGTCATAGTTCATTCACAACTCACTGAAACACCTTGGGTGGGGGGGAGCTTTGAAGCAGGAATGCACTGCGCATGCGCCGTGTCTCGGCCCTCGAGCGGCCCGACCCTCGTGATAAGTCCTTGCAGGTGTGATATCGAGGCTGTCGTACGAGATGCTAGGTAAGGTGTGTACCTGCGAGGGACTGGAGATCAAAAGCATCCATCCGCCATATCGCAGCAGTTACCGGCCTCTGCTTCTCCCAGCGCAAGGGGGAGCGAAAATGTTACGCGCAGAATGCGTTCCATAAAAATAAATAAAGAGATTCTCTGAGCAGGCTGTTGGACATCGAGTAGAAAGAGTTCAGCAAATGTTTATGGATTGTTTACACCTGAGGATAATAGGAAGGCTTGGCGGCATCAGTTGCCGGTGCGCACTTTTGCAGCAGGGGCGGGAGCTGGCGTCACGGGGATCTTTCGGAAGTTTTATTTGACCTTAGGTCCCGAGCTTTACAGTGGGTCGAGAGTACTAGGACAAAATCTGGTTCAGGAGCTCTTGACTCGAAACGGAAGTGTCTGTGATGTCTTCTCCGTTTGCGCCATCTCTCGGCCATTTTGTTGCCCGCTGGCTCTTCCAATCTGACCTTGCGCATTTTGGCATTAGGTATAGTCCTCCCTTCGGTGCAAGCAAACAAAACAAGCAAATAAATAAAACAAATCCCCATTTTGTTACTAATTTGCCGTGAAGTCACACATAAAAAGTATCCCTGTTTGTATATATATATATACAGATTTTTGGATAGAGTCCCAGTGGCATCCCTTGTGTTCTGCTTTCAGTAAAAAGCATACCTAGTATTCCATTTTCAGGCTGCAAAGCTTTTTTCCATGTCAGCCCTGATTTGTGGCAACTAGTGGTGACTTAATACTCCTGGATTATACTTTAAAGGGACAGGAAGAAAGAGGACTGGGAGTTGGCGGTCGCGGAAGGTGGCGGACTGAACCATGAGACACATCAGGGGACGAGGACGATGACTGGTCACCTGATAGTGAGGATCACATTATCCGGGCTAATGGCATTCAAACAACAACGGCGTATGATAACGAAAGTCTGACGGTCACTGGAGAGGTGCGACACAAGAGACAGTGAAGACAGTTTCTGCACACGTCTCTCTAGTGATGGTTCATTTTACAATCTCTCCCTCTATGTTTGTCTGTGTCGTTTACTCTTGTACACCTTCTTCATCTCTCTTTCTATCCGTCTGTCATTCCATGTTTTTGTCTGTCCGTCTATCTGACTGTTTGTACCTGTCTGTCTGTTATCTGAACTATGGGCATACAGGCAAACAAGGATGATTGCATAAAAAACGAAACGAAACCATCAGGAAACAATCAAACCCAACAAAACCAAACTATAAACATCAAACCAAACCAAACGCCAAAAACAAAATAATATAAAAAACACAAAGAAACAAACAAACAAAAGACAAACAAATAACCAACCAATAAACTAAACAACACACAAACACGCATTTCTGAGTGATAAAGGTGCTAATATTAAAGATCAAAACGTAGTAAACATGAAATTAAAACGGAAAATTACTGACAGGTCAAAATTGTTGTCAGTTTTTCCATCGATGTCCTTTTTGTGTGTGTGTGGGGGGGGGGGG
>SRHC01002769.1:3148-13269 GCA_004794325.1 Pomacea maculata
TTTATGTGTTTTTCAGCATATAACATAAGCAATAGAAAACTAAAAACAATCTTTTCGGGTTAGTAATAGATGGCTGTAAAATAATTTCATGCTCAATGTGCTTCTCTCTCTCTCTCTGCGCATAACAGTGTGCGAGCGTTTGTGTGTGTGTGTGTGTGTGTGTGTGTGTGTGTGTCCGCGTGTGTTTGAGTACATGTGCACGCCTGTTCAGGAAGCGTAAACATGTTCATGAAAACACTAACAACGCCTTTCTTTTTTTGAAGGACTACTCAGGTAAGGGATTCTTTATAAAGAGTTTATATCTTAATCTTATGGAAACTTTTACAGTTAAAATATTACTTCACTATCAAATATTACTCCTCTTTAACATCAGTTTTGTTATCAGTCTGTCTGATGATCTACCTGTCTGTGCATGTTTACAAGTTTTCTACGTCGTGTATATAAAAGAGTTTGTACGTATAAAGCAGTCACCGCGTGTAACTTCAAGTTTGACCATGTCTTCTTCGCTCTTACAGAAGATTTGCTTTCGTTATTATCGCCATTTTCAAACTTGTTGGTGCTTGTTTGAAGAAAATAAAATTATCTCTCACGAGGGTAAATTAAGTTGTCTACAGATGATTTTGGCAGCTGTCTCATCACCGACACACACTCTGCTGTATTGTCCTCTGACAACCTCCACCTCTACCCGCCCCATGTCACCGCTTGTTCGTCCTGTACCTGTTAGACGCACACCTGTAATTACATCATAAAAATGCATTAGTTAGATTCGAAAATGTATCATTTATGTCTTTTCATTCTTAAAAAAGATATTTAGTATGAGTTGAGGTAAGGTTGCCGTTACCTTTAAGTTGCTTTAAAGGATTATTTTTCACGTTATGTCACTTTTCTGTCAGTGAAATTTAGTAAATTGTTTGTAAACACAAGAATTATTGTTTGGAAATAACGATATTGGTCTTAGTATTAAGAGAAATATAATAATTTTTATATACATAAAATTTTTCATAATATTTTTATGGTTGTACAGTTTATTGTATAGTACATTGTCTTAACATCAAAAGTGTCGATAGCTTTAAGACCTTAGCCAGCTGCAACACCTTCTATTCCAGTTCAGGTAGTTGTCTTGTACTAACTAGATATAAACTTTCTTACAATCGTTTAACGTAGGTAACTCAAGATTAGCAAACTCGAGTCGAAAACATATGGCAATAAAAAAACCTTTATTTTTACTTATTTAACAAAACCACAACGGTGTTATTCTTCTTTAATAAAGCGACCTTTTTTAACAGAGATGTATATTTTATTGACAATAAAAATAATATTTCTTACTTAATTTACTAAGGTCACAGATGATGCTGACATCCATGCAATCCTTTCTCTGGAGCTGTCCAAACTCACACTGTCCAAAGCTGGTCTCAAGCCCTTGACACTTCACATGCTTAAACCTGACCTTTGAACCCGAACCAAAGTGTTGCGTTTTTGCAGCTGCGTGTTCAGTGCTGGCGGAGGACAGGTGACCACAACAAAAGCATGAAACTCATATAGTGTGTTTTCAAAATGATAAATTACAATTTTAAACCAATGGACGTACACAGATTTAGCGCATGTACCTCCCAAATGGATAAAATAATAAACTGTGTTGCCTCCATAAAGAAAGGAGGGAGTCCTTTCTGCTGGATTTATTACCCTGATTTTCCTGTCTTTACTGCGATATTGTGTCATATCTAGTTTAAATACAGTTTAACAGAATTATTAAAACAAAATGTTTAGAATCAAATTATTTAAAAGCTCGCAAAATGTGAGCTTGCCTGATCCACGACAATACTTCTCTGATAGGGGAGAAACAACGGGTAATAAGCAAGAGGCGGACTTACAGTAACACATTTACTTTCTAAAAGCCCATTATTTGCATCGCTTTGAAACTAGGTTTAAATTTTAAACAAAAATATTGTTAAAATATGCTAACATTTGTTTATAGAAAACTTACTTCTTACATAGGTGTTCTTTTCAGTGGCACATATTCGGTTTAGAAGAAATTGCATACTTTAACTTTCTAAATAAAAACCTTTACAGAAATAACAAAAAATGTTGTAAATTATAAAGTTATACTCGGGTAAATTACAATATCTAATAACTTTAGGCGTTTTCTAAGGTCAAAGTAAAATAAAATTATACTTTTCCAAATGTTATAGCTAAATACAATTGCTAGTTCTCCATTAGAAAAGTGGGTTACTTACCTATTAAATCCCAGCATCCTGCAAGCCACTTCTATTTCTTTAGTTCCGAAATCCTCGTCACACACTGTGTACCATTCCTCATTCACAAATATCTCTAGACGTCCCGCTTCTGACGTCCCGTCTGCTAGGCGAACTGCCCTCGGTGTACCTAGGACAACATAAACATGTTCATGATATTAATATTTATCTTCAACGAAACGTGTGATATAAAATAATGTATGCATGTAAACATACATGCTTTATTTGTGTCTGGTCGTTTTTTAATCACCATTGAGAACAGACTGGCATTTGTTGCTAGTAACAGGCGCAAGTAACATTGTTCTTAAACCGTTAGTAGTTGCTTTTGTTTCCTTGATATTAATAATTAAGAACTTTTAATAAAAACTGCTTCAAGACCGGCTGTTCCGCGATTAAACTATGTAAGTACACATAATATAACATTTAAAAGTATTATACTTCTAAAATAACAATAGAGAATACACAACTAATCTTAAAAAATTGACAGAAAAATCAGAGCATTTCAAAGAACTGGCGAGGACATTTCCTAAGAAGTCCACGTATGAAGTCCATGCTTTAAACAACCGCCCAGTTTCAAACTTGGCTTTTCTAAGATATTTGAGAGAGTGGTATTGACATAGGTCTGGCCTTGCCAAACCTTTCCACCTCATCCTTCAATCGTTGTCTAATTTGGACATTTCTCACTACTGAAAATATTGCCATCAAAAACTACATCTGGTCACACAATTATTAGTCACTGTGCGGAAAACAGTGGATCTGAGTCACCTTACATATACGCTAAAACTCACCATTAAATCATCTAAACGTGCACTAAAAGAAATGTTTCATTACTTCCTACATCCTTCCACACAAATGCTAGTCCATTCGGCAACTTTTTTTCATATTTGTCTGTGAAATACTTGACAATACTTCTGATTGTAGAATATTATCTAGCCTACCTGTAAATTATGCAGATTATAAAACCCTCCATCTTCACTCTTTCTTATAGTAAGCTATGCAAAGAAGTGTTTATCATCCTTACTGATGTTACACATAATACCGACATCTCCCGAGTGGCTGCAGTGGCTGAAAGAGAAAGGTGTCTGGCTGCACTGCTCTAGACTGGTTTCTGTTCCATTACACACTAATGAAAAGGAAAGGATGTCACCTAGTCCTTCTCCGTATTTAAACGAACTGGCAGCAAGTGCTTTACTTTCAGTGCTGTTGGCACAAAAAAGAAAGAAGTATCTCGTTAATTAAAATTAAGCACATGGATGAATTTAATGTAGCATAAAGGAATAATGTAACATTTTGTTAACATCATAGCTGTGAGATGTAAAGTATTATACTATTTAAATAACCATAAAACATTGATGTTTAGGAAAAAATTCCTTCGGCGTTTTGTAATTGTTACATTTTAAATACACTCATTTTTATATCGACAGCATGCTAATGGAAGTGTTTAAAGTTTATAGATGTAAAGCAGTCATTTTTAGTTGTTAAATAGCTGAAATTAGAAACCTTACCTGTGGAATCCCAGCATCTTGCAGGCAACTTGCGCTTCGTTACTTCCAAATCCATTGTCACACACTGTACCCCATCCTCCGTTAGCGAGTATCTCTAGACGTCCCTCCGTGCCATTTGTTAGCCTTGGTTTTATTGCTTCTATGACAATTTCACAACTTTAAAAATTTATTCGAACAGTATTTAGAAGAAATCAAATATTGTGCAACTTTAAAACAGCATCAGAGATTATTTAACTTGTCATTTATCAATTGTAATTGTTACCCTTCTGCTAAGTTTTACGTTTGCTCTATGCTCGTAATTTCGTTTTTCAATTTAAAAGGATTTTTTGGTAATCCGATCCTTTCCATTTACTTTTAAATAAAAGGAATACAAGATAAACTGATAAAAACTGGATGATAAACTTTAATGATTGGTAATCAGCTAAATAATCTTCTCAATTGCAGAAAGAGTGCAAAGGGTGTTTTGATTTGAACATAATGAATCTTTCTTTATCAGTCTCCACTATCTGATCACACCTAGCAGAAGTCAAAAGCTTCACTTACAATCGTCAAGAAGAAAAACTGAAAACTTACTCTCTACGAAGCTTTCACAATCTTTCAAGTAAACAAACAAAAAGTAGAAATCAAGAACGAGAATATAAAACAAAATACCGATACTTACTGCAGAAAGTGAAGAAGGTTTTGTTTAGAAGGACTCCCAGATCACTGAAGTCTTGGGTTTTGAAGAGGAACTGATCCTCCGGTCTGCTGGAGATGCCGTATATTTCTCTGAAATATTTTACACTGATACCGACAACGTAGATGTGAATACCTGCAGCTCTCGCCTGTTCAGCCACATGGATGGTGTCTACATAGTTTAAGTTGGACACCCTGTCTGTCATCAGAATGGCGATGTTCTGAACGTTGGGTCGGTCACCGTTGGTGGGTGTGAACATCTCTGTCCTCATGGCCTTAAGAGCGGCTGTCGTGTTACTGAAGCCCCCGGGGTAGGAGATGTTGTCAATGGCGGTAAGGATGTCGGCGCTGGTGTTGTATGTGTTTAGTTGGAACTGGATGAAGACCTCACTGCTGTACATAACGACTCCGACTTGGACTTGGCCGCTATCTACATCAGCAAGGAAGAGGACATCCTTGACAAAGTCCTTCATTAACTCAAATTTTGCTTTTGTCATGCTGCTAGAGCCTTCCATTATGACAACCAGGTCGTACTCCTCACATCCTATGAAAAAGCAAATTTTAGTTATGCATCAGAGTAGTCCTGGTGAAAGTTTGTTCTGTAAATCAGGAATATTATAAAAGTATTAATTAATCTAATGATGAATCTAATCTAGTCTAATGCTATCCGGTATAGCCTTAAATATATCTTCGTAGTCTTAGAAATTTAGAGAGAAGGTATATTTTAATGTAAGTTTTTATGCATGTAAAACTAATTTTTCAATCTTTCCAAACACATTATCTTGAGTGTAAAAGCTTAGTGCTACTTCTATCATATTTTGAATATTAGCATCTTTATTATATTTATAGCGTACTTTGGAAGGAGAAAAAAAAAAGAAATCAACAATGTTATTTACCATACAATAGAAAATATACGGCATCTGAAATGTTACTATAGTCTGTATGCCAGTAGATATGTATACATCAGTAACGACAAAGCTAGTTTAGCTAAATAAATAAAATAGTAAAAATAAGAATAAAATTGCAACGTTTTTTTTAAATGCACTAAATAGTAATAAAGATAACACAATACACTAAAACAGTTCAAAGAAAAACTAGAAATGGGACAATAAAAAATCAAGCTTAAAAACAAGTAGTTACAACAGTTGTTTAGTTGTAATACGTGAGGCATACAAGAAGAATAACTCCAGCCAGGAAGTTTTCTGATTACAAAAACCTTTTTTTTTACAAATAATGTATAACGAGTGTGCGTCTTCTTACCTTCAGTTTGTGTGAGGATTACACAGATGAAGAAGACACAGATGGCTCTGCATATCATCATTCTCTTTTCAGATGATGACGGCTCCAGATGATCGAGTGTCGGACAAGATGCTGAGCGAAGAATGCAGTGAATGCAGTCTGACAGCCTCTGTACATAAACATGGCAATTTATGGCCAACAGCCTCATTAGCTAACAATCACGTGCTTAGCTTTGATTGGTTGGTTGCAGTTGTATACTACTTGTCTTTTAATTTGTTTTAGCATATTCTGAACATTTTTTTCTGGGTCTTTCCTGTCACAGAAAGCTGTCATGGGTCATGTCACATTTATGTTGGTTGTGTTGAAATTATTTTTAACTTCTCAGTCGAAATACAATATAAGAAAGAAAATGTTCTTTGGTGATAACGACTGTGACTGACACAAGCTCCAGCACTGGCGGAAAGACTTAACGAGTTTATGAAACTGGGCGAGATGCAGATGTAAGGTGTGTGTAAGTCAAAGAAAATCAGAATTGAATGTCTTATCATCAAAACATTTGATAGAAGTCAGATTAATGTTGATTTTAGTTTTACCATATACAATGCTTGAGCGCTGTAAGCGCCTCTCAGAGAATAATCTCTTTGTTTAATGTTTAGTAGAGGAAGAGAGTAAAGGTCTGCTCTACGAATTCTTGATGATCACGTCTTCCGCTGATAACAAGTGGGGCGTTGACCTTAAAATAACAATTAACACATTTACATGTGAACTTGACTTATCTTCTACTATCTTGCTGTTACCATATATTGATGGTTATGCGTCCCATTTTTAAGGCTGAGGTTAGAAATATAGGAGTTGCTAAGAGCAATGTATTTCCAGCTTAAAAATACATTGAGATTAAACATTTAGTTTATCTTACAAATTGTAAGGGTCAAAATAAACTCGTCCACATGCTTCATCAAAATCAAATTATAAAAAAGTCGTGTTACGTTTCCTGAAGAAGAGCCATGTTTAAGCATCAGTTTTAATCCCAGTCTTTTTGTTTTGTTTTCACAGGGTTTGAAAAAAAGTAAGCCGCTTCCGTTCAAAATGTTTATCTGGCTACGCAAAGGAACAGGAGGATTAGCACAATGACACTAGGCGACATTCAGGGTAATGAGTTTATAGGTCAGCTAATTAAGAGTCCTACTTTTTGCCAAAAAGTTACAAGATAATCGCTATGATGAGGATGATTGATGATGATGTAAAGAGGAAGATAATGTCAAATACGATACTACTACGCTGTTCTTTGAATCATTTTCGTTGGTTTTTGTTTTTTTGCTTCTTTCTTTCTCTCTGTCCATATCTCCTTATTTCATTTACTCTACTGTTTATTTTTGTTTTTTTAATCTATTGTTGATTGAATGGAGGCTTCTGTGTTATTTTGTATTTTCATTTATTATTTGGGGAGGTCCACATATTGCCTTCCTCACTAAGGTAGAAGTGAAAAATTATAAAAAGAAATAAAATGACATAGAAAGATTATGAGCATAACTTCTGTTCTTACAAACTGTTTGAGCTCTAAAATTTTCGACCAATACAAAAGATTCTCCATGTTTTTGCTTTAAAGAAAATAACATATTACAGAGACATAATAATATACGAATTTATTTATACAATAGGACGATTAACAGCGACTCTTTTGGATATGAAGGGTGAAAACCACAAAAAAGAAATCCAAACAACTGCTATCACTATACTGGTGAAGTATTGTACTACTAACGGAGATCACATGGCCAGGAGACAACAAGAAACAACTGTAAAACAAGTGACAAAGATAAAAGACTGGTTTATTGGAAAGGTCACTGTCATGGGGGTTTCCTTTTACATAAGAATGTGGTAAGATCTGACAGCCATATACAGCAGTCAGATATATATATATACAGTCAAATCTCCCTACTATGCCACCTCTCTACTATGCCACTCTCGGTATTATGCCACTTTTGCTCGGTCCCGACTATAAATTCAATGTAAAAAAAAATTTACTATGCCACCCCTACTCTCCCTACTATGCCACTTTTTTGTGACTGTTAAAAAGACACAAGTTGTAAAATTCCGCGCAGTGCTCGATTATTATACTCTATGGTAGTGTGGGACATGGCAGTTAGGTGGATGGAACATAGCACGCACACAGGGAGGGTGGAGGCTGGCAATGTGGGGGGTGGTGGTCGCTGGCCGGGTGACAGCCACGTGACATAGGGAAGGTGTGAGGGGGTCGACTAGCGACAGGATGCAGGTGCGCGGATGTGGTTGGGAGGGGTGGAGGATGAAGAGGTGAGGGGGAGAATGAGAGGAGACAGCTAGCGAAGCCGACGATTCTTGAGAGCTTTGGACCAGACCTGGGCAAAGGCCTCCTGTCTCTGACCGGCCCGCCCGCCAGTATATATACTATGTATACAGTATTGGGTAAAACTGAGTTAACTATATTAGTCCGGCCCTCTAAAACCATCCCAATGTCTCATGCGGCCCCTTGGGAAAATTAATTGCCCACCCCTGCTTTGGACTGACAGGTAACTTGAACAAATAAAGCCGTTTTTACAAACCCTCTCTACTATGCCACTCTCTCTACTATGCCACTTTTGCTCGGTCCCGGTAGGTGGCATAGTAGGGAGATTTGACTGTATTGCTGTTACCTGCTGTATAACTGTAGACGTGTAAGCATCACTGTCATAAAGTAACAGTGCACTAGTATACATCTCTGTTATCAGTTATATAACTGTACACATGGATGTATTTCTGTCATACAGTATACTCCAATGTACTTGTGTATCTCACTGTTACCAGCTGTATCATGGTATTCATGTCTATTGGATGCACTGTAAGTACTTCCTGATTTTCGGCGAGGGAGGCGGCAGTTGCTAGTGGGGGACAGTGCCAGTGCTTATCTCCCTTACCTTCTCCTCCCTGACTGCTGACCACAACTCTTCCCTGAAATACCTGACCATGATAACCTTTGACATGATTGCTCTAGGTGTAGGTGTAGTTCTCTTGAGGACGGTTTCTTCAGCTGCGTCGTCTGGTAAGTTGCTAATTTTTATTCTGATTTGTCTGAATCACTCGAATCATCTTCTTGGTATCAACAGTCTACTGTCATGATGCTGGCTTTCTAATGCAAGGTTATCTATATGATTATGTGCGCTAAAGTATATATTTCTCTGTGAATTTTTATGTCTGAGTACACCTACCAGTAATGGAAAGTAATTATAAATATGCTTCATCAAACAAATCTATTTATAACCTAAATTGTGTAATAGACGAAATCAATTGTTATAATAACATTTTGCTTCGATTGCAAACTTATGTTTTTGTATTCTTAATAAAACCCTAAAACGCTTTAAAAAATATAATAACGAAACAAATTCAAGCACTTGAGTATTTTTATTATCTTTTAACTACATTGGGTGAAATTTGTTTCCAGGACACGAAAGCATTATATTAATACATCTCTATAGCAGTATTCTTATTCAGAGACTTCAGAAACTGAAGAATTATTCTGCATGTCTGGCGCTTAAAGGAAGGGAAAAGCCTCAGTTACTCATTAGTTTTATCTGCTGAACTGGTGATTGCAATGCCAGTGCTTTCTTTTATTTTCTTTCAAGTTCACATCAGCTCCATGCTCAAGAAATAGCTTGATCGAATCCCAGCTGTTGGCACTACTCAAGATGTTTAGAGGAGTGTCGCCGTTAGCATCCCGTAAGTTGATGTTAAGATGAATGTTTGGCATGACACTAAGGATTAAGTCTGAAGCGTCTCTATGTCTGCAACATTCTGCTAAACCATGGAAAACGGTGTCTCCGGAAATAGCTTCAAAGTCCGTGTATCCACCCTTCTTATAAAAACTAACAACCAGTTCCCACTTGTTCCTTGCGAATGCGAGCTGAATGGCTGACATGCCGTTCAAACTTCTATGCATCAATGTGCCCGGTATGTCCAGCAGCACATTACTGGTTCAATAATGAAGGAGGACTATCTTCTAGAAGGCGATGTAGAATTAGAAATTCATCTCCATGTTCCCATCTTTTGCTGCAAATTGCAGCGGTGTGTTGTCATCTGGGTCACGTGCATTGACGTCAACACCACGTGAGATAATATTGTCCAGGATTGTGCCCATCACGCCCTGCTTCGTATCCAGTAAAGTCGGTGTAGTGGTTGCTAGCCTAAGGAGGACTGTCAAACCCTTATTGTCTCTCAGTGAAGCATTAGCGCCTTCAGTTGTCAAAGGAGTCATTCGAAAGGAACAAGTCCTAAGAGGTCTCATGCTTGCCTCCCTTATGTATTCATTCATAATACGCACAGCGCGATGTGTTGTAAGATTGTACCCCTAGGTTGTACATGTACATATCTGTAGGACAAGGCCCGGGTGGCACTGCGCGGGGTGGGTCAAAAATGATCAATTTCAATTTCATCTCTATTT
>SRHC01002770.1:0-27654 GCA_004794325.1 Pomacea maculata
TGTAGTTCCCATAAAAAACACCAAGCACAACATACATATACACCGCGGACGTGACCGCAGGCCGCACAAAAATGTTTCACGGGCCGCATACGGCCCGCGGGCCGCGTGTTTGAGACCCCTGATCTAGACTGTTTAGACTTAAAGATGGTAAAAGCATCAGAGAGATGAAGAAGGCTGACGGGTTATCTGTTCCAAGTTGATGGGGCCTGGTAGGAGAAAGACCTTAGTCCACTTGTCATTGTCTGAAGAGGTTTGGTGTCAAAAGATGTCATTCAGGTGTATAGATCATGATCTGAATGAGATAGAATGCTTAAGACCTGTGCGTAAATTAGTTCAGGCTATGTGCAGTCATGGTGGAAGCTACAAGAAAATACACATGTACACATACATCAGAGAGAACAAAGACAGGCCAACTGGCATTAAAGGTAAGAAGTCAAAATGCATTTAAACCTAACCTTTTATCTGGAATTCTCTTCGTAAGAACAGTTCTTCGTAACTGTGGACTACTAGATGAATGTGACGCCTGACTGCTAGGAGGGCAGCATGGAAGTGCCACATCTGGTGATTGTGCCACTAGCACTGGAAGCCTGTTGAAAATAGTTTAAATCTGATCATCATATGCATTTAAATGTTTCTTTAAATGTTAAATTTAAAATCAAGCTTTAATATATGCTCATTTACCAATAACTTACTTCCAGTTTTGAACTAACTTCTTTGATATAATTTTCTCACAACAGCATTTACTTGTAATGCATTCAACATTTTTACGATTAAAGGAAACAATTTCCAGTTGGATAACCTTTTTTTCTTTTTATTATATTTGATAAAACTGTAAAGAGCTATGGTGCCTGTGCACACAAAATAATTGATACTGAGGACAGTAGTGGAGCATTTTCAAAGTAATAAATAGACTGTCTCAACAAAAAATTCTTCAATGCATTGTTGTTAACCTTTTCCTTCAAGCAACTAGTACATTCCCAGATTATCATGGTTTAATAATACTGATATGTCCTGATCATAATTTCAAAAACATATTTGGCTACCTATCAGATGTTTCAGTACAGGAATGTTGGGCTTCTACTGGCGGATCATCTGGAGACAACTTTGCACACTGAAACTGCTCACGTCGCTGTGCACCTTGACTTGAAGTGACTCTATGGTGAGAAGACAATGGTAAGCCAGGTGCTGTTCCTCTGGTGCAGATATTTGCCATCATTGTTGTTGAGGAAGTGCTTGAGGAAATCACAGGACAGGGATCTGCCTGCTGAAAGGTTGCCTTGCTCATTATGGGTGAGCAGGGGGGTGGGGCACTAAACACAACAAGCTGCTCATGAGACATTGTGCCCTGAAAACCATCAGATGCCAGACAATCTCAAACATTGTGCTTTAAAACAAAAATTCCCACATCAATGTCTACTTCTTTCACAAGACACCACACACACAAAATAACACATCAGACCAAAAGTGTGCCATTGAAGAAAAATGGCAACCAGAAAATTGCCACAATTCATCAAGTATTCGTGAAATACCAACTTCTGAAAGAAGAATCCTAAATCTAATGACATCTAAATTTTACAAGCTTTTTACACAACAGACGTCAAGCCAACAAAGCTGTCTGCACATACACATCAAAACGCCTAAGCCTATCATGAGAAACTATATATCCTGACAAATGCCAGCATGACAAATCATCATTTCAAACCTTTGACAGCATTTGTGTACCTCTGGGAAGGGAGGCAATACTTTATCTTTGTATAAAACGGAATAACAAACCCTCAGATATTCTTTCCTTTCACCTACACAGTATTCACGTTCATTTTTAAAGGACAGTGAGAAATGGTTTGGTCAGGCTTAGATGCTTTTTCTGGTCAATCAATTCACATGTGGCCTTCTTAGCCATCTGGACGATGCCATGTTCACACTTCCCTTCATCCCGACCCCCCATCCCGTCCCGTTTGAAAAATCTTTGGAATGTATGACGTTTGTCTTTACTCTGAAATGCCAAATGATCGTACCGCCCTCCAATTCTTGTGTCACATACTAAATAACAGTTGTCAGAAACGTGTATAGTTCATAACTATGTGTTTTGCTGCGCATGGTGCACGGTCAAAGAACTCAGAAAAACCGAAAATCGAGTTCAATGACCAATTATCCACAAAAAAAAAAAAATAGTTGAAATAAACCAAGGTTTGAAGCAGGAGAATCATTCATTTTGGTAACTCCCTTCCAAAAGTAAAAACAAAGCCAAGTTTAATTTCCTTAAAAAATAAAATAAAACCAATAAAACAGTGTTTACGAACTATCTACTATGCCTGCTGATTATGTATTACCTGAATTCAAGTCACAGGTTACACGACGAGAAACGAAGTTTTCATGCAAATCATTCATCGCCCCCTACCGATCCGCCATCATGGTGTTTATGTCCTACTACGCATGCGCGTGTGAACATCGTCTGCTACCTGTGAATTACCTTTGAAGAAACCACGGTATATCACACACACAAACACAAAAAGTGCCACGTACCTGCGCAGCTATGGTACATTGACAAGAATTCATGCCAACATGAGTAACCCTCAACTGAATTAAATTTCACGTTAATAAATTCTATGCATTCCGAAGTTCAGCCATTCCATACATTGCTCAGATAGCGAGAGGGCGTAAGGTTTCAGGATGTTTTACGTTTTTCTTCCGTTTCGTCTGTACATCGTGCAAGCATATCGCTTAACACTTTATTTATATTCATAAAAATGATCTCCGTTGTACAGATTACCTATTGTATGTGTTTATTTACTAGTCTCTTTCTTCTCGCTCCTCGATCTGGGAACATGGCGGTATACATGACCCACGGGACGCTGCACTGGCTTTATGCCGGTGCACTGAGGGCATGTGCACGCTTTTACGTCCGACGTACAGGTGTCAATACTTGTGAAAAGGCCAGCTGCAGGGAAGGCGTGTTCGTTCACATCAAACGTCTGGCTGTGAGGCGTGGACGATCGTATCTCCAAAACGTCTATAAACACCATGCGCTCTCTTCTAAACGATCCCTGGCTCGAGCTATGATCAACCGTTGTGTATTTATTATTATTCAATTCCATCTACCAGCAAGAATTCTTTTCATTTTAACCTGAACTAACTTGTAAAGCAGCTATAAGACCCATGAGTTATCTTAAAACTGAACTTTCATAAACGGCCGCGCAGTTCCCATGCAGGCAGCCGAGCATGGCGAGATGTCAACCACCAGGAGGGCGTGGGTGACGCCAAGTGTTTGTTCCACATCGTCACTTTATTGCCTTTCTATGAGCAACACATTCCCCATAAGTCAAGCCAGCGAGAGAAATAAAACAAAAACTAAAAGAAAAACAGAAAGATTTTCTTTACGATTGGGATTATTTCAATGAAATAATGCAGTCTTGGTGATAACACAAAAATGACAATGTGTGTGTGGGAAGGTGGGGTGGGGGATTCCATTTTCAAAGGTTAGCTAGACGTAAGTAAATAAAAGGGATCAAAATCGTGTATCACTCTTGCGTTACAAGCAGACGTATCAACATAAGCATATGTTCACATGACCGTTCTCCATATTCAAATCCGTGCTGAGGAAAAAGATGGCGAGAACACGAAAGAAGGAAACAATAAAATGTCATTCAAGTAACATTTTATTTCTGCACCAAGATACGTCATGTGGGGAGAGAGAGATACAATCTTGGATATAATGATCACATAAATTTAGAGCTTGTAACTTTTCTTTGCTGATCGCAGTTTTACAGCAAACAGCATGAATCCTCATGCAATTTAATTTGGATAAATGATAAGTTTTCCAACCCAGGAGAGGGAAAGGTCGGAAAATAGAGGTCGACAGTCACATTAACTGTTACCATGGCAGCCAAAAGGCTGGATGATTAGCAACATTGCCAAAGGCAAAGATGGATCGAAGTTAATTGTCTGGGAGACTTGTTCAAGCTGAAAGAAAAGCGTTCGCACCAGGGATCGAACTTTTGCTAAGGGCTCATGTATAGTTCCCTTTGTCTCGAGGAGGTTGGAGAGAGTAGCATGGGACCTCGGGAGTAGCGGGTGGCCGTCTCGAGAGGACAAGTAAGCTAATTGCGATGAGGCCGGAGGGCACGGTGAGGGGAGGAGACGCTGACTGCCTCTGACGTAAACAAATAAGAAGTCGCGCGGCTAGTGGCGGGAAAAGTTCTTCGACACAAAATTATTGGGAAAGTTAGGCTTCGGAGGATGTAACTGGCCTGCGTTTCGACTACAGTTCCAAACACCCAGCCTACGCAAAGACTACAAAACCACACACACACAGAAACGTCTTCTGCAAGTATGTTTAAAAGACAAGCAACAAAATCAAGATATAACACAAACCTACAGATTTAGTAGATCAGTGCGACATACAGACAATAACAAGGATGAAAGTAAAATAATAGACGAATCGACGCTCTACGCTAAAAAAAGGGTATTCAAAAGCATAAGCCACATATTAGACAACCAGTATTCAATGATTTCATTATTAAAAAGCCCCATTAAAATCACATTTATAATACATTCGATTGTATCACGTGTAATACATGTTTGTCATTGTATAGACTCAAAATGAACACAGCCTAGCAGTCATAGATCATGTCGACGTTCTGATGACGCAAATCCCTTTAGCTTTGTCTAGTTTATTTATACTGCACTTAACTCCCGAAAAGTATATATTTTTTTTTTTTTGCAATGAAAACTAGAAAGTCACTCTAATCGAATGCCTCTTCAAATTATCGGGGCATTTTGTTCAAAGCATATTTTAATCTCGAAAAAAACTCACATACCCTAGAATCTAAGTGCGCTATCACTGCTCTAAGAAAAGTTATCATAAACTAGTTTGAACTGAATGATTTAGGTTTAAAAAGCAGGTTTTATTGAATGGGTGTTAAGAAAACGAACCTGTTTCTGATTACGTTTGTATCTTGACATTGAAGTCCCCATTTCCAGTGTATTTATGGGGAAAATGCTGCAGATTTCCATTACGAGCGTTGACACTTCAAGGGACGTAGTCAGTGAACTCTTGAGATGGTGACAGTGACTTCCCTTAGACCGGTCTTTTAAAGATGGCGACAGGCGGGAGGGCAAGACACTGGTCTACGCACCTGAGACTCCTGTGATTGGTGGATAATGGAGCTTTCGGAATGGAACTTTGATGACGAGAAACATTTTGCCAGACTGTTTCCTATTTTTAACTCTGTTCAAAAATCACCTTTATAAATATTTTCCCTAGCTTTCATATTCCAATCCGCTCGTTAAAGCCGAGAGATCTTTGTTTATGGTGTGTACTGCTTTGCTAGAATGTGTGTAGGAATGTGTTTATATTGTTTGATGACAAGGTCTGGATGGGGATGTACGTGGGTGTGTCTCACAATGTGTGTGTGTGAGAGAGAGGTCGGCCCCAATCATAAAAATTCCGGAGTTATCTGTAATTCTCACTTTCTATATACACATCGCGCTTTAATAATAATATTATTATTAGTTGTAGCGGGAGCGCTTGTTTAGGGCAGCCTCTCAGACCTAATGTACAGACTACAAATTAAATTAGTTTAGTTATGCTCATTTAAATATATTGTTAAATAATAAGAAAACTGCAAAGCGTCTCCAGCCACTTCCTCCGCGTCACTTAGTCCTTACAAGGTCTCTAAAAATTGAACAACTGACAGCACAACAGTCACGTTCTTCAGTACTTCCAACTTGTTGTTAATACTAATAACAACAACAACAATGTTTGTTGTGCCTATAAGCTTGTCAGGTTTATAGTTCCCAGCGTAGTATGGGAGCAGTAGAAGCAGCAGTATAAGTGCACTATAGCTGAAGTAAAGTGAGTTATTTAGAAAGCGTCAATCCTCACCCACAATGAACTCAGAAAGAAGCCCCATTGTACTGAAAGGCTTCTATAGACTCTTAGTCAAATGAGTTTTGCTAAATCAAAGGATACCTGTCATAGGAGAAAACTTTCACTCAAAAGATAAAAAATTGAATACATGTAGTGCACAATAAAATCTCAACACCGTTTACCAGTTTTGCATAATTCAGCATGAATGCACCATACTGTCCCGGTGAATCATAAAATTTTGCTCAAAGTGGGAAAATGCCTCACCCCAAATTGTTTTGCTGTTTGTTGTAAACACCTGTCTTTTCTTCAGTAGGTATTAGAAATTAGTATTGGAATGTGTGAAAGTAGCTGGTGTGGAATTTAACGATTCCTTACGTCTCTTCGTGTTTCTGAGGAAATGGCCGGATGTCTGGATGCATTTTCCAGAAACAGCTGGAAGCTTTCTTTTGCCTTCGTTGTACCAGGTACCATCGTGCTAGGAAACTTGTCCGTGGCTCACACCATACATCTTAGCACCTGAGTGTGGTTAGGCTGATAAGTTGATAATGACTGACTAGCTGTGTCGACGTATAGAAGCGATCTCCCCTCTCCTCCCCCATCAAAATTAAGTATCCTCAAACGAAATAAATATATCTCAGTTAAAAAAAATCGTTTCACGAGGACTGGGGAAAGCAAGCTAACTTCTCACTAGCTAGACTCCTGAGTGAAAAGTACTACACATGGAATGTTGGTGCATTAGTATATACCTCCACAGTTGCGTGTTCGTGTCTGTTTGTAAGTACATATGAGCTCGCATATATAATACCCAAGCGCGTTAGGGTTCACACCAAGATTATTATAAATAATACCTTATAAGTTTTTCGATTAAAAACTTCTTCGTGATGTTATTTCAACAACAATATTTTGCTTAACTGAAAACGTTTCCCTTTCTATGGGAATAAAATATCACCACCACCATCCCCTCAGCTAAAAGCGAACAAACAAAAAATACTTTGGCTTATATCATCGTCCTCATTAATAAAGAATTATTAATTGTCTTTCTTCTTTTTATTTTTCTCTTTTTTCAGAACGTGTTTGTGTATGAAGTTACAAGGGAATCTTTATGCAGCCGTGGAAACGTGGCACGGTTGTTTGTCTACCTCCGAGTGTTTATGTGTGGATTAATACTTAGTAACACTAAAAATATGTTATTTACAAATATACATCTCTAAGAAAAGAAGAGTCAAACATTTTCATCGGTCACCTTTAACAGCAACCCGTCAAACACATCACGGAGGCCAGGAAAAAGTGTTTTTTTTTTAAACCCCACTCTCTACAAAATGCAATTTCATTTGATGGAAAGCCTAGTGGCAGGTGTATCAAAACGAGCTTTTGACCCCTTTGAACAGCTGCTACACCGGGGGAAAGATAAAGGAGAAATTGAGCATTTGTGGATTGTTTCTTTAAGCTATCAATTACCTTCTCAGACAACCAAATTGTAAATTTTTCTATCATTTGAATATTTATTGCAGCTTCTGCAGAAAACATGTCAAGCCAAACAAAAACAAATGTTTTTCATAAAGTTTTGAACTTTCACATTGTTCAGGCATTTATTTTAAATTTAAAGTAGGAAAATTCTGATTGTGTGCTAAAGCCAACGTCTATAAGCCTCCTGAAAATATTCAGGTCAGCTGAGTGACTTCCGTCCACCTGGTGTCGTCTGCTGTTTATTTACGACAGCTGTGCGTTCGTTTGTTTGTTTGGTTTCTTTATTCCTAGACTCATTTCAGTACATACAACGATGTCTTCTGTGAGACAGAGAAATAACTCAACATCGAAATCAACCCTCCATGAAATTATAATCAGAAACCAGCGGGCGGCTTGTTCTTGCCTGCGGATGACCGCTATGCCATTGACCTTGACCTCCAGGAGGTTGCTGCTCTAAACAAGCTGGTCTGGCAACGAAACCAGAAAAAATATAGAGAGAGACCTGAGACCACAGCTGGGCGTGAAAGGGCAATGCTGACGTCGTCCCTGATGGGGCTCCGACGCTGGCTGGAGTCGTCCTTAACCCGTTCATTGTCACGGGACTAAGTCTGTTCTGTGTGAATCTGGACCTGGTGGTCTATAACACAAAAACAATTAATAGATATGCTCGATACGGTAGGTCGAACGCACACAACAGCAACAATTCACAATGGGAAATAATAGACACGTTGATAAATAATTACATCAAAGTAATTAGAATCGCAAGAACAATAAAACGTTATTTATCCACCAGGGAAAATTACAGCGATTCGTTTTTTAAAAATTGATTACAAAGAGAAGCAACAAAAATCAGATATCACTATAAAAGTGATTATTTAATAATATGTAAACTATACTGCGTTAGCTGAGGTCAACAGGAGTTCGCGGACTTGGTCTCGTGGATGGTAAGAATGAATGAATGGTGGTGGAAGGGCAAAACATCGGGAAGCAGAGAGGATTTGCAAGTTACCGACGTGTGCACGGCGACAGCGGATGGCGAAGGGGTTAATGTTTCCGTTGTAAACATACGCTAGCCCCCAGCCCCGGTGTCGTCTGTTTTTAGTGCCACTAGGAGATTTATCACCTTCAGCCAACGCCCTGTAAGAAATGAAGTTGTTTTGCTCGATCTCTTCGCTCTACTTGATGTTGGTTCTTTGTTTGATGATCGGTAGTTTTTCCCCTCATTCGTCTATTCCTTTATTCGTTCATCTTTGTTTTTCTCGTTTTACTTCTATCATTCATTCCCTTCCTTTTTCTCTATTTCTTCGTTTCTTTCTCTTGTTTTCGTTTTTAGTTTCACTGCTCAATCAAAAGTCTTTGGACGATAACATCAATTAATTTTGCTTCATCACTAAGTGTGTAGATGCGTGCCCTTATGCGGGTATGCACATAGGGGTGGGTGAGTTCACGGCGAGAGTGCTAGAAAAAAAGGAAAGATAAAAGAAACAAATAAGTAAAACAGAAGAAAATGAAAAAGGTATACATATAAGTTTCGGAAGAAAGACAGGTATGGCGAGAAAATTAAATTTCCTGTTATCCAGGTCCTCTGTCCTTCCTCAGGTAAAAAAGGTAAGCGGATAGCCGAGTTAGACATGGGACGGTTCGATACCCGTGTGGCGCAACAAACTTTCCCCAATTGACCCAGCTGTCGGTACCTGACTCCATAGATGATTGAAGAAGGTAGGGCAGCAAGTTGATATGGACACCGCCCTTACATACAGCTGGCTCTGAGAAAACAGGTATCTAACACCTCACTCCCGAACCACCTGAAAAACATTAGGGGATGAACTTTACCTTTACCTTTTTTAAATAAAGTAATAAAAAGGTGTACAAAGAGCCATTTTGCTGAAAGAACTGCAACGCTGACTGAGCTGCAATAGTTCCCCGACACACAAACACACCCTCGAACATGTAAAGCTCTACACCAGTCGGCATGTATTTATCTTTCGGCTGTTTTCACAGACCGCTCAAGTCGAAAGGCCAGCGGCATACAAGAATAGAGCAGGGGATGAAAACAATCACATGGAAACATTTCGACATTGCCAAGACAAGTGGTGTGCTTAACGCCTGGCTTTTCTCTTGAGGTGGAGAGGGGGGATGTGATGGTGTGGGGGTGACAACGACAATAAACGATGTAGGGTGTTAAGTGTGCTGTCTCTCCGGTGTACATGAAGTGCAAAAAGAAACAGCGAGTTTAAACAAACTATGGTGCAGAAGGATTGCAGACGATCTTTTAATCTTTACTCGACATCAAGCGGGTGCGATTTACCTTTGCTCAATAAACACTACATTTCTGTGTAGCAAACCCTCGACTGTACAAAATAAATCAAAAGCCAGCCTCCTACAGGTCTGAATCTAGTTCCAAGCACACCACCTTGCACCGCTTCCGGTCTGGCATAGCTAACCACGAGGTAGCCTTACCTCTACTGTATGACTACTGCTCCAGAAGGAGAAACCATAAGAATATTAAAGCAACCTTATAAAGATATTTATAGAGAGATTATGTGTTAAGTATCTCGTTATTCACGCAACACAGACTGAAACAGCTTTCACAGGTAAAACCGACATCAAATCGCTTAATTACACCTCCCACCTCATTAGTATAAGAATGGGAGAGAACAAAAGGCGCAGAACTAAATCACAAAGTGACATAACTAATCACGACTTAAATACCTGTAGGATTATTATGATTTAAATACCTGTGGGATTATTATGATTTAAATACCTGTGAGATTAACATCTCTCTTGACAGATAGGCCTACAAGAGAAATGCGAGTCTGAGTGACACCACAACAAAACTTAATGGTCTTTCAAGCTGTAAATCGGAGTCCCATAAAGAAGACAATTTCAGGTCATCTGATTCTCTACCTTGAAAACATTATCGCCCTTGAGCGGAAAATTGATACGTGGCTTACTGTAAGAGGGTGGAGGGCGTGTCTTTAAACAGGGTCGCGAGCTTCTTGTGGCTGTTTGTGGCCCCCGGCTGATAGGGTCTGTGTTTGCCTGTGTTTGTTCCAGCTATTGCTAACAGGGACTATGATCTCGCTTTTGGACAGCCGGAAAAAAACAACACAAGATAGGATAAATAGACAACACTGGCAACTGATTATCATTTCATTGGACACGACCACCATATACAACTTCTCATATGTCAGATCTTTTGCGATGTACTCTTGTGGGAATGGCACTGAGCTCAATACCCAGCTATAGACGAGCTCAACAATAATAATAACAGCCTCTTTAAGTCACGTGCCAGTCTCACTCCAATCCTGCACATGTGGACCTAGTGGAGCAGTTCTGTGTTCACATGAGCTCATGCATGATGTCACGCTCTGCCAGCACCAAGCAGGTTAAGGAACTTGTTTTGTGGCTCTCGAGAAGTTTCACAGTGGGTGTTGATTTTGATGTATTTTGTAGCTGTAAAAACGGAGACAAAGAAAAAAACAACAAAACAATAACTACCACCACCACCACGGATACATCATCATCATCGTCATCAACAGTATGCTGATTTTCTCCGGGGGTTTCCAGCCAGAAAGAAGTGTAGAACAGAAATTTGTCAGTCGAGCAGAAAATTCTGACCACAAACTCCACGATGAAAAAGAGGAAAGAAATCGTTGTTTGCACTTCTTCGCTGCTGAACCCTAAGGGAGGTGGAGGGAGCAATTGAACTGTCGACCTTGAACTATAATGCGTGACACAGCAGATACAGACTTTTTTTAAAAGGTTTTTTGGGGTTTGGGAGGGGAGGATTGGGAACACATTTTTAGGGAGTACATATTAACCCTCCACCATTAGCAGAAATGAAGAAGGAGGGCTGAGAAAGTGGAGGGGCGAGAGAAAGAGAACGGAAGATGGATTGAAAGAGAGGGTTGGGGCGGCTGAGAAAGAGTGGAGGGGAGTAATGAGAAACGGGACTGAAAGAAATATAGAGAAGGGGGCTAAAAGAGAGAGAGAGAAATGAAAGAGGGAGAAGGAAATGAAGGTGTGGAAGGGGTTAAGATAGAGAGAAAGAGTTAAGAAAAGCGCTGAGAGAACACGAGAGATCGCTCCTATAAACATAGGAAGAGTTTCATGACTCCCTTGTGATTCACACAAACTGAGAAATGACTGTTGTAATGAGTCAATGATGGCCTTGATCGTGGACAGGTACAAGACAGGTGAGAGAGATACAGCGAATCTGACTGATAGGTGAATGCTGTTTGTGCGGCTACCTGGCCTTCACCTGGGCGTCGTCTGCTGCCGTCAGTGTCGTTAAAGCCGTTTTCCCTATGCCGCCTTTGACACGGTGTTTTGACACTACACCTGTGGTGTGTGGCGCATACACCTTTTTAATCGTTCGAGCCACACACACAAAGGCCTGAAATAACTTCCCAACCCCATTCTAGTCATTACCAACACATGGCCTCTGTTTTGATTTCATGCGCAATTTGTGCACCTGTGACACCTGTGGCTAATTCACCTGCCATGCTATAGTGGCCTTACCTGCAGCCCCCGTCTTGCCATTCATGTCTTCATCCTGATCCATTCCTGCTAATCCTAGTGACTTTTTAAACCCCGGGGATTAAGGTGGGGCCGCAGTCAACCAGAACCGTCTGAAGACAAATCTTCCTCATCCCTTACTAAGCTTGGCAAAAGAAAGATTAACTCCCCTTAATGACTCTTCGGGATAATACCATGTTAGGTGTGTGTGTGTTAGATATACTGTATATTTAAAATGTTTCTTTGAGTTAAAAGGACTCGACAAACAAATGTGTCCTTCCTAGAGAGATCTTAAAATAAAAACTATCATTAAGTTTGTTTACTGTCTTCTTTTTAGAATTTCCATTAAGAGATTTTTCTACTGCACCAAATAGCGGGTACAGTAAAAGGAATTGTTCAAATTATATTCAGCGAACAGTACAACTTTATCAATGTTTATATAGCACTTGCATGAAAGTTTTGAAATGTTTACATTGATGAAATGAGCCATTGACATCTGTATGCTAGAATTTCATCTGTCATGTTAAATGAGAACGGTTTTTTTTTTTTTTTTTGTCAGTGTTTAAAGAATGAAACAATTGTTTTCGGCAGATTCCTCTATTTGTTCAATTTCCTTACTATACATTCTAGCATTCATGTCATTTGCAGGTTGTTTCGAGATATTTTACAATACGGATGTGGAGGTTGCTGCTCATCTCCATTTAAGAGAGTACAATAGCAATAGGTGTAACACCGAAGTGCCCTTTCAATAACGGCAAGTGAGCGATCGGAGGCTGGCTGTCCTCTAACGATGTTTCGATGACGGCGCGTGAATCAGCTCAATATACTGAGTAAAAAACGTTCAGGGGTGAGGATAGATGGCCCAGGGCCCACCAGAGCGAGAATAGGTGCGGAAATGGTGTGTATGGGAGAAATATGTCAAATGTAGCCCGGAGACGATCACACGTCTGTAAGAATACTACCAGGCTGAAGGAAGTAAGCAGTAAGGTATACTGAAACATAACGGATTAAGATATTGTAGTCTCTCAGGATTTTTTTTCTTCCTTAGTGCATTTCTTCACTTTGAAGTAGGCTCAGTAAAGCTACACACAATTTTTTAAAAAAGTGAAGCACTCAAGTATAAAAAAGATAGACATAAAATCAACAGAGACAGAAACATAATAATAAGCAAATCCACAGAAAGCCATTACCACAGTGTGGTGACAAGCTACAAGATCTGGTGTCTCCCCAGCCAAGGGGAAGTCCGGCAGCCGCCTGACATCAGAAAATGTGCGGGGGAGGGGCCAAGGGGAAAAGGATGACACCAGCAGTATTTCCACCTCCCACAGTAGAGCCTTAGTCACCCTCACAGCCAGTGCCAGCTATCGATCACCTACACAACAGCCGGCCTGGAAAAACGACAGGATGGGGATGGGGATAGTGGTGTGAGGGAAAGCACGGTAGGGGGTTGGAGTGACGGGGAAGGGAGGACACCGGGCGGGTCTGTGAAAGATACTTTTTCAGATGGACCATGTTGCTGAAATAAAAACTAGCCAGCTGCAAAGAAAGAAATAAAGATAAAATAAAAAGATGAAAGCATGAAAGACACATTTAAGAAGAAGAAGAAGAAAAAAGGAATAAAAGAGAATAAAAAGAAGAATGAGAAACAGACTGATCGGAATGAAATAAAATGAGTGAAAGACAAAATGAAATGAAGAATAACATAAAGAAAGACAATACTAGAATTAAAGAATTAAAGAAAGAATAAAAGGAATAAACAATTAATAAATGAAGACACGAAGAAACAAAATGCAAAATAAAAGAAAGAAAGAAAGAAAGAAAAATGCATGGAATGAAAATAAAGAAGGAAAATAGCAAAAATATAAAGAAAATTAAAATAAAGAAAAACAAAACAAAGTGACATTAAGAGGAATAATAAGAAAGAAGCCAAGTTGGCGCTCTAACACTTCTCAGATCCTGTCATCATTTGACTCCCTCACCACCACCACCACCACCACCACCACCACCACCACCACCACCACCACCACGTCATGTCCCAGCATCCTGCAGCTCTTCATCCAGGATTTCGTGTCTGCCCCGAGTCAGGCTGAAGTGATGTATGCTTTTTTGGAGATGTCATCCACAATTTAAAAGCAAACCAAGCAAAAGGCTTGAAAGGAGCTCTCTACGCAGGAACTGTTTTCTAGGGCCATTCATCCGAAGAAAACGACCCGTGCCCCCTCCCCTCTCATCACCCCACTGCCCACCCACCATCTTCGATCGTCGGCCTGCACGCTGGCGTCATCTGGGGGACCAGTCACTCATCTCTTGGATGACGAGCTCGGTCTGCCATCCCACGGATCGCCGGCTTTGAATCTCTCATCCCTTCGATCTGCAATTTCTTCTCAACATCCTTCCATCTCTCTTGTGTGCGCGCGTGTGTGGTTGTGTGTTTGTGTGCGCGTGTGTGTGTGTGTGTGCGTGCGCTGGTTTGTATATTGGGTGTGCACAGTATGTCCTCACTTTATTTCATTTCAATTTAAAATCTATGAGAACAGAAATGAGGACATTTTTCCCATATCAGCATGGATTTTGTGTAGAAGAATATTGATGTGTTTATAAGTTCCGGGTGACCAGATATACGCTGTAGAAACTTTTGTTGATATGAAAAGAATATGAATGAATTTAACTCTGAATCCTCATTGTGTGAGAGACCTTTTTGGTGGATCGGATACGAATGTGTTGTAGTATTATTATTTTGTTGTTGTGCTTCCATATAAAGCTGCATCTAATTGCCCTTTGGGTTAAATACAATTTTATTTTTTCACCATTCAGCAAGAAAACAAGTAAGAGGAAAAGCAAACGAAAAAATATACGAATGAAGAAGAAGACAGTGTGTGCAGTGATGTTGGCAGTAAATGGACGGAAGGTACTAGCAGACGAACAGAGAGTCAAACTGATAAAAAAAAGTATTCAGTTAAGTGTGTTTGTAAAACTCTTGAATAATGAGGGAAAGTGTACAATGCACCACCTCCACCATAATTTTTATAACCTGGTGCGATTACAGATATTTATGTACCTCCTGTTTAGAGCTAACACTGAAACTGTCAGGACTTTCTCTGTCCTCACACACACACCTTCTCTCCAGTGGAGTTTACCGAGAAATGAAGACTGTCGCCGAACGTGTTCTCAGCAATATTACCGCCACCAGGGAGGGAGACAAAACCAGGAAGACAGAAAGTCAGGATAACCTGACCCTGCCGACCTTCTGTCTTCACTGGCCAGGACAGTCTGACCTCAGTGACATCTCTTCATTTTTTTTTCTTTTTTTGCAAGACTGCGTCTCTTTTTTTGGCTTTCTCTCTCGTCTTTCTCCCAGTCATCGCAGAAATCGGTCTCACTCACTGGGGAGCCAATCAGGTGCCGATTATTTAATCACGTGACGAGATTGTTCACTCCTTCCCCCTTTCCTTTTCACCACTTCTCCTCTTCGTTCGGCATGCTGGAAGGGAAGAGAGAATAAGGGGTCGGACCCAGAGAACGTCCTGGACCTTGAAAGGTCATCTGTTGACCTCTGGAGGATAACGGAAGAGAGGGGCAGGGGTGGGTGACGTCTGTCAACGCTGAGGTGTGACGTGGCCTCGACATGGTGTCAGCGGTGTGTCACATGGCTCCAGCAGTGAATCAGAGAGACACATCTAAGTGAAGCCGCAAAGGCTCAAATTTCACACATGCATGAAACTGTTAAATATAAGAACAAAACCAAAACTAGAAACTTAGACGTGTAGAGATTTTAATTTTCTTTCCTTTTAGTTTACTACCTGCGTTCGTGTGTCTGTATGAGTATATGCATGACACGGAGAAATGGGTGTGGACACATTCCTGAAGAAAAGGAATGAAATAAATGTCTTCCTTTGAGCCTCCGCCCTTTTGAAGATGAGATGAGAGATAACAGATGTCACAACTGTACAGCATGTGTTGAAATGCATTAGCAATATTTCGCCAACGGTGTGTCAGATGTGACGCTGGTTGCCACCTACCATGTCAACACATGTTACAAAATCCTCCCTAAGGTGTCAAAAGTCACAATATTTTCCTACTCGGTGCATCCACACAAACATTCTCTCCACAGCAAGTCAACAATACAAAAAGCACAGTTGCAGAAACATATTTTCCCAGGTTTTTGATGTTTATTACCAGCAGTTATTGCAACATTATTACATAATTCAACTTACTCGTGACACAGGATCGTCAAGTGTCAAGTGTAGGTTGAAACAAAGTTCAGACAATTATCATGTTGACACATTCGTCATCCTTCTTGCAGTCATTAGACTGAGACAGATGTCAGGTGTACATTATCGACACTGTTTACACGCTGATCAAGTGTACATAGTAAACACGTTGGACAACCATGACGTTTACGTAACCGACACGGTTTACAAACTCCAGTTTAAATCATCAACAGGTTTTGACACACCTGCCTCGTGCGCACCGAGTCGCCAACGTCCGCGGTGACGAGTTGATGATGACATGATGTAAGTGCCAAGCTTCAGGTACCTGTCATCACACTGTGCACGCACTTGTCAGCACGTCACTGGCGTCACGTCACACGAGCCGCAATGAGGTTGTTGTTGTTTTTTGTTTTGTTTTTTTTTTTGGGGTGGGGGCGTTTTGTGAGTGTGTGGAGGTGGTGGTGATGTGTGATGATGGGCGTGTGATGGTGACAGAGTTTATAAACACCTCGTGCCAGCCGTCTGTGCGTTGAAACTAAACATCATCGTGGAAGAGAAAGAGGGTGGTGGTGGTGGTGGTGGTGGATGACCTCTGTCCACTTTAATCTATCCATTTCGTCTGTCCACTCTCGCTCGTCTGTCCCTGACAAAGCGCATAGATGCTAACCTATATGCAAGAAAAAGCTGTTATTCATCATCAACATCACAGTCCGGTCAACACGGCATCTACATCATAGAATGACATCCATCTCACATATATGTTATCTGATTAATTTGATGTTATTACTGTTACTAACATTTTTTATAATCTTGAGGAGTGCCTCTACCGCTTCCATTTGCATCCTTCAGAAGGATTTCGCAGGGCTCGGAGATTTTCCAGAACCTTCCGCCGTCTTGTCTCCGTATCCCAAATTTCTTTTGCAAAGTTTGCCGCCAGAGAACCAGATCTGACATGCGCCTAGAGAGACAGGAGATGAGGAAGCCCTGAGAATATTTACGATACGAATGCGGACTTCCGCGAACTCATTTGTTTCTGCAGAAGTGTACTCGTTGCAGGACATCATATTAACCCTTGACCCCGCCTTGACTCCGGCCCTGCTCAGTCCATCACTGTCAGGTTTGCGATAAAATCCCAAAGAGACAAAACTTTATTGTAAGTAAATTATGAATAAATACTAGTCCTGGATTGAGAAAATACAGAAACTATTTTCCATTCATCTTAATTTACAATTTTTTATCTTTCGTTGTCTGCAGAAGACAGGCCAGAACAGAAATTTGTTTTTGCAACATAAGAACACTTACAAACAACGTGTCACACTTCGAATCACACAAACACACGCACGCGTACACACGTACCCTCTAAACAAAAACAATGCTAAGAAAATACAATGTGATACAACATCATCATGTGAGTCCTTGTGTCTGTTATTGAGGACGGCGATGGCAGCTAGCTCGGTGAAGAGTTGTTGCTGTATCGGATGGCTAGTAACGCAAAAGGAAGGAAAACGCGAAGAAAATTAGAGGCAGGAAAAAAAGAAGAAAATAAATGTTAAAAAAAAAAAAAGCTAAAGGAATGAACTAAAAAAGCCTGAAAGCGCTAAGAAAGTGAAGATTACAAAGAAAGATGAAAAATGAGAGGACCCGGATACAAAATACCCGAGTGACGATGAAGCGCGTGTTTTCTATATATAGATAGTGGATTGACTGGATTATGTGTCTGTGATTGATGTGTTGATCAAATGATCACAAATCTGTGATGTAGATGCCATACCTCCCGATTTATGCCTCTGTAGTGAAGAATAGACCAGATTATGTATGATATGGATTGCGATCCGTGTGAATTGTCAGTCAGTCGTCGCTTGACCGGCAGCTATCGTTGGGTGGGTGGAGAGTCACGTGGATATTTTAGGCGATGGTCAGCAGGTCCTGTACATTGTGTACAGGACCAGTCCCGTCTTTGACCCTCGTAGATCAGTTCTTCCTCTGACCATCGACTACCCTCCAAGGTGAATTGAAGGACCGACTTTGACAGGGTGTCATGCCTGGTCACGTGGCCAAAGACCAGCTCATGTCCCTTGACCGTTGAAAGTAGAGGTTCCTGGTGTCCTACCACTGTGGCCATCTTGTTTCCTACAAAGTCGTTGGTTCTGTGTTCTTTGTATGAGATCCGGAGCAGTCTCCTCAGGCACTTGTTCTCCATTGCCTGGATTCTCGGGGGATGTTGAAAGTCACTTCTCTTTCAGCCTCAGCTTCAGGTTCGTTAGAACAAGGTCATGGTCGCTACCTCTGTCAACTCCTGGGAACCTCCTTGCCTTGGCCTTGTTGTTTCTGGATTTGAAGCGTCTCAGCAGCAGGACATAGTCGATTTGATTATGAACCAATCCGACTGGTGTGTGCCACGTGGCCGTCCTTGATTTCTTGTGGGGGTTTAAGGTGTTGGCGAGGGCAAGTCTCTAACTTTGAGCAAATTCTAGAAGTGTGATCCCCCTGTCGCTGGTTTCGCCAAGGCCACATTTGCCGACCTTTCCTGTCCATGGCTGGCAGGCGTCTGGGTCTGTGGACTGTGTCATGGAGTGGGTTGTTTGACTAGCTTGCCCGGTCCTTTAAACAGCTGCTTTGTCCAGGTACATAGTAAAACATTTCGTGTACCAGATACACAGTCAAACATTTTGTGTACTAGAGGTGAGATGCGAACCCACCTTCCCCACTCTCCAGGTGACCTTTGCGTACTCTGACGTCAGTTCCGATAAAAATCAAGAGAAGGGAGCTCGTCTGGTGGACTGGTTGGCTGGTTGTTTTTGAGGGGAAGTGAGCCACTTAGAGGTGATTTTACACTATGAACGAGTAGGGAGAAAACCGAGTACCTGAAAAAAAAACCCAACAGCCAGCTGTGAGGACAGGTGTCTTATACAGTGTCCAGAGACGAGATCTGAATCCAGGGCCTCTCGCTGCAGTGGTGACAGGTGTTTTAACCACTACACTACCACAGGAAGTGCCTCTAGGAAAACAGCCATGTTTTTATATCCACTGTAAACAGTCATCTTTTCTTTCACAACTGTTCAAAGCGACACGCAGTGAGTGACAATAAAAATTTCTCCCGTCTCCTCCAACCTTTCCCACCCACCACACCTCCATCCACTTGCCGAGAACGAGGCCAAACATCTACACTTTCCGTGGACTCGAGCTAACAGCTTCTACCCTCCCACCCGCGACCTACACCCCACCCAAACCTCTCCTCTTGCCCGACCCAGGTCTACATTCAGGACGCCGCGTCCCTGCAGTCCGGTGACTTTTGACCCTAGCATCACGCCAGGTGCACTGGGATGCTGCAGGCCGTTCGTCGCACCGGTGGGGTCGCGAGTCTAGCGACCCCTAGCGCCAGCATCCTGTTTGTGCAGTCGATCGCGACAACTCGCAGACGCAGTGTCATCAGCTGCTGACGCCTGCCTTTTTTTAAACCGTTATTTCACCGCCTCGTTACTTTTTTTTTTTTTTTTTTTTGCCTTTTAATATTTTATTTTATGCAAGGATCGCTGTTCCTCGCCATATTTACTTTTTCTACTGTCCGTGGCTGTCTCAAATGGCTTCTCTCCACCTCCGGTTTTTTGATCCGGCGAAGTGCATGCTGGTAGATTTCCATTCTTTTCACTTTCCTCCTTCTCTCTCTCTAACAACGATTTGTTAAATAGTGTGTTGTGCAAAGGTTCTGGCTCGGACTAGTCGATGTATTCGGTGGCATTTTGTGTCCGTCTGCAAGCAGATGATTGTCTGTGGCCTTTACTCTTTGGAAGGAGGACTTAGTTGTGATTGTAACGGTTGTGGAGGAGAAGCTGAGAGCGGAGAGTATGGCCGTTACTCAGCACACAGTGTTGTTAGACGAGATGTATTGTTGTTGAACTGTTGATATTTGCTTTTAGTATTTTAAGTGTATGGGCTGTACTAGGCTAGTAATTATGACAGGTGTTTTGTTGCTGCAGCACCAGCGGAAGGTGAGGATAATGATGAAAAAATAACGGTATTGTAAGTACTGAGCAAACATCTAGCTTGAGATTATACCATGATTACTGCTTTGATGTGTTCTCCCTCCACACAGGGAAGATGGGAGAGAAAATAAGTTGGGAAGGGAGGAGCGGGATGATTGATGGCGTCAGGAAGGAATGAGACGACAGAAAGATCTCACTCACAGAGAGATGGGAGAGTGTGTTGTTGGGGGGGACAGAATAGAAAAAAAAAAGAAGTTAAATAAAGCGGAAAATCGAAATGATGAATCGTGATCAACGGTTCGAAGTCTGGCCCTTAGCAGCTTCACCAGCGAAATGGTGAAATCAAGCTAAGGACTTTCTGTCGTTGTAAACTAAACCAGAACCACTCATAATGTCTCAACATGTGTCTCTACACACACACACGGAAAGCCCGGTGTCATTCGTCACGTGACCTGTGCTTTCACTTTTGTCTCTGACAGGTAAGGGGAGCAGGGAGGGAGGAACTAGGACAGGTGTTTTTCATCATGGCTCAAGGTTACAACGGGCACACTTTGTCAGCAGATTGAATGTCACCGGGGAGAGACTGTGAGCCTCATGTCCCAAACCTTTTCTGTCTTTCTTTCGGCGCAAAAGCCTACATTTATTTATTGGAACGAAAGCATTTAATAATTTAACTCACGCTTAAACACTTCATCTAAATACGAGCTCACGAACACACACACACTCAAATTGCACACATACACTCCTGCAAACAGATCCCACACCCACTTGTAGGGTTGTAGGGACACAGTCCAAGGGGACCAAGTTAATGCAGAACTCGGACTACACCCTCCACTGCATACCTGTGCACGAGCCATCTTCACAGAGCCACACCTGAGAGAAGTACCATCTCACCTCCGCTGTTAAGCAACATCCGTTACGTGAAGGTCCTCCCAAACCTGTGCCAAGATCTGCAAACTCGAGTGTCTGCTCTTTCCCACCCTGCAGGTGGGTTCCCTCCGCCCCACCCCTGTTCGACATAATGGGCTCGTGGGCTCAGCCCCGCAGTTCCGCAGGTACCAGTCCCTGTGACACCTGACCCCTTGCTGTTCATTCATCTTGCTGCCCGGAGGAATGTTGGAAAGTTCTGCCAGTCTGCCAGCGGAAGGGGAGGGTGGAGAAGACTTGGGGGAGGGGCATGTGTTACCACGCATCTATTTGTTTTTATGCACAAGTGAACACACAGTTTGCAGAAGCAAAACATCCTTTCACGCCCCTCCCTCGCTATTTTCCTCTTTCTCTCTTTCTTTCTCTCATCCCATATAAATAAATCAGGTTTAATTCTTTTTCCATCTCATTTATACACACGTCGGATTTATACTTACTTCAGGGCAGGACACATAGAATACATTGCATACAAATAGAAGTAGAATTTACCAGACAGGAAAGAAAGAAAACAAACAAAACCAGTCTAAGAAGACAATTGATAAGAAGATAAGAAATTATGATTTAAAGAGGTAAAGATATAATAACAGAACAAGTAGCTATACTTTACTGTATCCAGCCTCGGCCCAGTGTTATGCACGGTGTTGTGTTTATGTACCAGCTGTTGTCTAAGATTGTGAGATCTGGCGAGGCTTTTTCCTAAGATTATTTTACAAAATACTGGAAAACAATTTGGGCTCACATTAATAAAAAGATAAGTGTACTGGATATATGCTTGGGAGTGTGGTATATGTGTGCGCGCGTGTTTGTGTGTGTGTGCTCGCGCAAGCAGCGTGAATGTGTTTGCGCGCGTGCGAGCTAGAAGAGAGAGATGCACACACACCAGGAGGGAGAGAGAAGGAGATAGAGTGAGAGAGAGAGCGTTGAATAAAGATACGTGTCGGGGCGGGTGGAGTTGGGGATGAAGTGGGGTGTAAAACGAGCCATGTTTATCTTGAAATGCCAAGGTAGCTTGTCTCGCATTGGGGTTTGGAGGCAGGCGCCTCTAATGGCGTCAAACCATGGCAAGGGAATGGCTCGGAGCTGCAGCAGCCCGCATCACCCCTTCTTTTTTTTATTTTATTTGGTAGGTGGTGAGGAGGAGGGGCAACAGGAAAAGGAAGGGAGAGAGGAATAAATCAGCTCAGGCGGGTTCAAGGTCATTGGAATTACTGTAATTAATTTTTACTTTATGTTGTAAATTTGTATTTTGGCAAGATTTCAATATGTTGGTGGAGTGTGTGAAGGGGGACATCCCATTTCTCATCATTGTTGCAGTTTTTATGTGTGTGTTCAGTTGAAGCCGCTTTATACTTCCCTACCTCTCAGCTACTCCTCTGTATTTTCTCTGCAATAAAACTTACATTATTTTCCTGGTTTTCCAACCTGCGGAGTTGAATAAATGTTGACATTTTAAAAGCTTCCGTGCTAGCAACAGACAAAACTGCAGTGCAAACACAGTGACAGACAAACTCTTACACACATGCATTCACACATGCAGACAGGCTGTTACACGCATGCATTCACACATGCACATACACGTACACACAGACAGACACTACACGCACTTACACACTTGCTCGCCTACACAAGACATGCATACATACAGTCTGTAAGGGCTCCCGCACGCGCACACACACATGTGGTCGAACAAACTCACAAAACCATTATTGTAGGTACACGCACTACAGACGAGGTGCAGGTAGAAGGCACAATGGAACAGTTCCAGACTAATGGCAATACGTAGGTAAGTAAAAAGAATGGCAGCACATGCAGGTGGCGCCACTAGACTTCCTGTGTGGCGTTCCTGCACTGATGGCTCGGACTTGCTTTTCTCTTCTTCTCAAGGCGCTGGACTGGACTTTATAAACACATTGCCGTGTGTCAAAAGGACTGAGCAAACACATCAGTGGTAGGTTACTTTGGCAGGAGAGTGTTTCCACCGACAGGCCACTTCGCACCACGAGGACTAATGACAGAAAGCTCTCGACGGTCAGCAGTGCAAACAGTCGTCGCATGCAGAGAGTGCCCCGACACGACCTCTGACCCCAGCAACCTCTGGTTCATCTCTCACTGCTGCATTACACTCAGTACACTCGCACCTTCCGGTCCCCTCCCGCAGCATTCCTACTTCTGTGCAGTTGGAGGAAGGGCTATCAAGTGCTCAGTTCACATGGATCGTAAAGGAAAAGATGAAACACTTTATCACTCGGAGTAAAAGGGGGAAATAAACAACTTTTGACACTTAGAATACAAGACGAGCGATAAACAACTTTTAACGCTTATTCCAGGAATGACAAGTCACGCAACATTTAGTGTAGGGCTCGAGGAAAAAAAAACACTTTTAAAGCTTAGTAAACAATTTGAAGAACTGCACTGGTGTGAGTTGACAAAACGCAGGTGAGGCAGGCGGCTGTGGTGTAGAAAACAAAATCTTTGTGTTGATTGTTCATGCGCGCGCACACACACACACAAACAAACATTTCTTCTTTAGGGCCGTGATAATTACACATAAATATAAATAATCAAAATATTATATTTACAGTAGTTATGAAATTAGTTTCTCTAATCTTAAAATTTATAGTAAAATTTATGCAATTTTTCACAGGAGAGAGAGAAGGAGGAGAAGGAAAACACCCTTCCAAGCACTGAGCAAAACAACTCATCAAATTCTGTATTGAACAAACAACAGCTCAGTGCATATTGCGCAGCAACATTCTCTCCAGGCCCAGCTGTTTATGTCACCCGATCACCGAGCTACATTTTTTTGTGAAGGATTTCCACCAACAAACGATCATCCCCTAACGGAAGCATAAAGTCTTGCGGTAATCTTTTAAACATAATGACAATCACACTGCCACACAAACAGTGTTAACCCCTACTATCTCAGAGTAGCAATTATTAGCAATTGAAGAAGCTATAGCTTTGGATGGTAATAGTTTAGGATATTATCCAGGCATCATCTGTTGGGGACGAAAATACACAAAATAATTCCCAGTATTAATGCAGTGTTGTTGAAACATTGGAAAATAAACAAAATTAATAATGTGTTATTGTAGCTGATTATATTGGAAAATTAATACCAGTAACTACTCCTGTTGTTTGTGGGAGAAATGTCTGTAAAATAATGTCATTAGCTCATGTCTGTCTGTCGGTTTGTCTCTGCCTGCCTGACTGCCAATTGTTTTCTTTTTCTCTTTGTAGAAAATCTGATCCCTGTGTTCATAAATCCAGTCAATGTCTGATATTTCAGAATCACAAATTTCAAGCTGTTTTCTTTCTCCACACAAAATAAGTTCAGTGTATAATGTCTGGTGTCAAGGCCACACAGAGGTAAATCAATCGGAAAATGGAGCGAGAATAACAGACTGTTTACTCCCGCCCTTGACCTAAACATTCCCAGATTTGCGTATTCCCCGCAAAGTTTCGTGGTTGCACACTTGCGCCCTTTCCCGAGCAGCCCCAGCGAGACCTCGGCCTGACAAGACGGATACGTGTCAAAGGTCACCAAGACTTTTTCAGCTCCGTCTTGTACCGCCTTCCGATGGGTGGTTCTTGGATGTCGAGAAGTTTGATATCTTGGAGATCGCTTGAAGATATTATTAACTGATTGATTGATCCATAGTCATCCACTTTGTTATCTGCCTGTCCAGCTGTTGTCTTGAATTATTTTAAAGCTTTTTTATTTTTTTACAATGATGTACAGACGCACTTGTTCCCAGTGTAAATAATAATAATAAAATCATTCAAGCACAGCAGTTGCCAGATGCACATCGGTAGGCGTTAGTCAGATGTCAGCTAAACTTCTATTTTACAAAAAGTGTTGTTGACAGCTCCACCTTAGACAAAGCTTAGCTACGGTTTGTGCATCTAGGCCCAGGCTGTCGGCTTTATTTAAAAAAAAATGTTTGGGTGGGGATGCGCAAATACATCAGATTTCCTAGGAGTAAGAAATGTGCATTTTAAAGATAACAGCTTTCGGTTACTGGATTGGAGATATAAAATTGAAGACTAAATAATTGCAGAAAGCTCTAGAGTCCAAGAAAGAAAAAGTTGAAAAGAAACTGAAGTTTGCGTTGATATGTTTGGTAAACAGACAGAAGATAAGATGGCGGCTTGTACGTGAAGTGTTTCACATGGAGCCGGCAGTTGTGTTAGCAGAAGCAACCGATAGTCATAAAATCCCACCAGCCAAGAATATTTATTTTTAAAAAAACAAACTGAGAAGCTGGTGGGACTATCGACGAGCTCTGGGAGTTATCTCTCCAGGCTGTACTTTAGCTGAAAACTTTTACCTTTCGCTTTTACCTGAAGATGCACAACACAACAGGTTGTTTACATTGCCAGCCTGTAGTCTGTTTGCAGTGTTCGACTAATCAGGGAATCCCTACCTCGAGGTTTTGGAACCGCAGTTCTCAGGGGGTAAGTCTGGCTTCCCGAAACTCATGAGATTTCAAAAAATATATCGCTCAGCTCACGCAGGGCTTTATCATTAAAAAAAGCATCTTGAAGACTGACTGTGCCAAAAAAAAAAAAAAAGCAGAAACAGAAAATGATGACGATGATGATGGTAATGACGGCAAAGAAGAAGAAGAAGGAGGAGAAGAAGTGTGTGTATGTGGGGGGGAATTGGTGTTTTACGCCGTGCCAGCAACTAAGTCTGTATTACGGCAAGGCAGCCAGCACTCAAGCCACACCAATGTTATTGTACACTTTTCATTTGTTGTTGTTGTTGTTGTTGTTGTTGTTGTTGTTGTTGTTGAGGGGGCTACAACAAAAATAGCTGCTGTACAGAAAATCCTCCAATTTTGCGTATAAAAGATTCCGGGGGGCTTAAATGAAACCATCCAACAAACTAATGTATGAAGAGTTAGGAAGGTTCTTATTGTACATCATTTTAGCCACTAGATGTATAAAATATTGGTTACGATTCTTGAAGCCCCGGCCACACGGTATACAAAGAAAACAAAAGATATGTAGCAAAGAAAACGAAAGATGTGTAGCAAAGAAAACAAAAGATATGTAGCAAAGAAAACGAAAGATATGTAGCAAAGAAAACGAAAGATGTGTAGCAAAGAAAACAAAAGATATGTAGCAAAGAAAACAAAAGATATGTAGCAAAGAAAACGAAAGATATGTTGCTATACCTGATGGATTCCAGAGGTCATGAAACATGGGCGACCAGAATAGGTAGGGTATTGTTAGTCAAGTGTTTTGGGTATGTCTGGATGTTCCTACACGTGGGGAGGGAGAAAGTTTTCCTAAAGAACTTTAGATAAAGATTAAATGATGTTTTCTGTCAAGAGAAGTACACAAGTCTGGAAAATACCTCCCACTCTGGTGTATATAGTTGGCAGCGAGAATTGTGTGTGGACATTGCAAGCAAGATTTATGTAAGAAAAGCCTGTACTCAGCTTAGAATTGGTGTTTCGGAAGTAAATTGCTACAGAAACAGTTTTGTTCAGCACGAAGTAACATGACATTTTCTATGTTGCCAGTTGTTTTGGAGGAGGAAATACATGCATTATTGTCTGCCCTCTTTATGATGACTTGAGAGATAAATATGACAAAAAACTGAATGATGGTCAGCACAAATTGTTCTCAGCACAAATAAAAATAATATTATGCAGCTTGGCATTTTTATATGTATGATTCTTTCAAAAAAAAAAAAAAGAGGTTAGCGGTAACAGTGTGTTTGTGTGTTTGTGTGTGTGCTTGGGATGCTGAAGATAAAAAAGACTCTTATTCTATTATTCCACGAAAAGCAGACCCCACAATTGCCTGTGAGCTGCTAACAATAAAGCTGTTGTTTTCCCCACAACACGTGCCCCGCGTGAACAGCCACTGACATCAGATTTCGTTGCAGGCTGCCTTTGCACGGTTCTTCCCAAATGCCAGCCCAGGTAAGCGATACCTACTGTCGGATGTCTGTCTGGCACTTGTAGATCAGTCATGTCAACTCCCTGCTACGGCCATAGAGCTAGGTTTGGTCCCATGTACACTATGTACACCTGTATACGTGTGTGTTTTACATCATGCATGTGTTTGTATGTGTGTAAGCATGACACGTATGTACGGTAAAGATACGTAGCCTGTGCATGTGTGTGTAGCAAAATTAATGTCCCCTATAATAATGTACAAGCTATGTGTAGTAACCGTACATACCAAGTATAGTCAATCTATATATTATGTATCTAATGTTATGTTTTCCCCTGTTCTTCATGTGTCAACGCATGTGAATAAAAATGTCCTCGATGGTGTTCAGTAGGACTGGCGAGAACGTGCTCTTCATTCAAAAAATCTCACAAATCCTGTCTCAGCACAAACACTGTTCCTGTGCTAGTAATTCTGCCTCCTGCTCCACTGGGGCACGTCGCAATGTTGTCCGCCAGGAGATGGCTTCTTGCACAAACCTTCTTTCCTCGGACACCGGCTTCAGTTTAAACAAATAAGTCATTGGTTGATTTATTTAGTCTGAAAGGGTTTCCACCTTAAGGTGATTTAATACTATGGGGGGAGAGGTAGGGGGAAATCTGTAGGAGGAAGCTGGAGTACCCAGATAAACCCCGGACGCCCAGTCCCGAGGACAGATGTCACGTACAGAGCGTCCCGAGTCGAGATGTGAACCCCGAGTTTCTCG
>SRHC01002771.1:11100-27534 GCA_004794325.1 Pomacea maculata
TTACTATATATATATATAAATCAATCTGTTTACCAAGTTTGAAGATGTTGGTGCCACTAGAGACATTACTGGCAACAGGAATTTCAAATGGTGGAAAAAGGCCCATGAACTGTTGTAGACATCACATATGCTCCAGCCCCACTTTGGTTTTATTTATTTATTTTACACATTTCCCTTGAAAACGTGTTTTGGAGGCTGGCTACCTTTGCTTGAATATTGTCAACTGCAACATAGTAGTAGAATCTTATTAAATAAATAACCAGCTGCCCAAATTAACATTGTGTTTCTTATTTGTGATGGCTGTTGTATACATGGCTCTGCATTTGATGTTTTAAAAGTTATGCTTTGTGATGTACCATTAATTTTTTTTGGAAAACAATTTGATAAATTTAGCAGTTTTCCATTACTGTCAAAATCTGTTCATGTTCAGCAGACTGTAATTTTGGTGGCTGATTTGTATTTGTATTCGTTTTACTAACAGCAACCAAAACAATAATAATTGTCACATTGTGTGTTCTCAATCAACAGTTATACAGAACTAGCATGCTGAACAACTTGGATTTTAATGATACAATAAAGCGATCATCATTTAAAATTAAAATTGGAGCATATACCTGTGCAACCAAAACAATAATAATAGTCACATTGTGCGCTAGTCGGCTAGTGGGCCGTATCAGCTGATTCTTAATTCCTTCAGTTGATGCTCGTTTCATAATAAACAGTTATAAAGAACTAATATGTACTTGATTCTAAAAAAAATAAAAATAAAATATGGAATAACTTCATTAATCAATGGATTTTAATAATGCGATAAAGCGATCATCATTTAAAAATTAAAAAAAAAAAAAATTGGAGCATACCTGTGCAGTCGATCCCTGTCATTTTCGAGAAGGAAACCTGTAAAGAAAGCCACAGACCCGTTTTCAATGGTCTGTTACGGTATTTTTCTTTCCTAGGGTCCCACAATTCCTGGTGGCTTTGAAAAAGCTCAATCAAATATAAGCCTTTACAGAAGCCACAAAAACATCTATACTGTTCACAATTACAGACAGAATTCTACACGTCTGGAAAAGAAGACATGCAATCACCATAACCATGATAAGTATTTGAGTGTCTAATGACCCCATTTTCATAAGTCTTACAGGAAACGTAAACTAGAACATCTGATTAGAAAGTTTCTATCAGAACAGAACACACGTAGCTTCCGGGCCCGAGAGAAAATATGAAGATTAAACTGATATGATCACATCTCATAAATATCAGGACTGGACTGGACTGGCAAAGTGCAAAAGTCAATTCCTGATGGAACAGTACAAATAGATGAATTAGGCAGACAGAGAAACAAAATGGTTAAATAACTTTAAATAGTTAACTGGCCTGCATCCACAAGACAGAAAACACTGGAAGGGAAGCACGAAGACAGATGAGAATTACAATAGAGTACAATCCAATTTATCAAATGTCAATTACTGGCAAGATTCGCAAATGCTCATGTATTACATTACACAGCTGAGTTTACACTCTGACGAAGGTGAATAAAGTTCTTCATATAGCTATAGATATATGCACACAAAGCAAGGTCTACAAAAGAAGTGACATTTGGTACACTGCATTAGGTCAGCTCACGTTGACACAACATCAGTGGAATCAATCAAGTGTCTGCCACGTAGAAATGGCGATAAGATCGATCTCTGCCCAGTTACAAGCTACTTTTTTAAATGTCAGTGTACATACAAAATCTGAAAACAACAGACTGCTTTTTATAATTTCCTATCTCTGGATCTACGTGGACTTTGGTTTCTCCTGTTGCCTTGTGCTTTTTGTTGCTCTGCATGCAGTTCTTGTTGCTTTTTCCCCTGAGTAGCACATCCTTCATTTACGGTCTCTTCAGACTTTCGCACGTGTAGGCCATCTTGTTCCGGATTGTTTCTGCTTTATGACATTACTGGTCACTATTTCTCTAAAATTAGAACTACTTGTTTCTGCCCTAAGGACCATATATTTGTCATACTTTTTATCTACGAATCATGCTTGGTCACTATATATTTCTCCTACGTGTTTAGAATTGAGGAACAGTGCTTGTACACGACGTCGACTGCACCCTCAATGAGAAAAGTTTGGGTTCTGCCTCTTGCTCAATGGACGTTCTGGAAATACTTCGTGATGACGAATTCTTCTTCGATTACAAAACTGAACTTAATAAACTTAATAATCCCTTAGCGGTTATTATTATTATTGTGTCTTTATGTTTTTGTAAAGCACTTTTAGCCGGTGGATGGTTGGGAAAGGCAGTAGATAATGATGATGATTGATGATGATTGATGATTTATGATAGATGGTGGATGATGAATGGTGCATGATGGATGATGATTGCTGTTAGATGATCGATGGTGGATGCTGGATGAAGGATACTGGATGATGTATGACGGATACTGGATGATTGATGATGATTGATGATGATTGATGATGATTGATGATGATTGATGATGATGATGATGATGATGATGATGATGATGATGATGATGATGATGATGATGATGATGATGATGATGATGATGATTGATGATTGATGATTGAAGATTGAAGATTGAAGATGATGATGATGATGATGACATTATTAATTTTCTTCTTTAGTTATAAAAAGTGAGTTCGTAGCAGGAAGTTACTGAATTCCTATTCGATCTTCACTTTATCTTAACCTCAGTATACTCCGCATAACAATTGGAAGGCACACAATCGTTTCACAAAAAGTTTCTGAATAATTACGTTTCCTTTAAAAATGTTTTATTTCCTTGTCTGAGTAAAGAAACTTTTCAACTCCATCTTAACTACTAAATAACGAATTTCAAATATATTGTCAATGAGCTAATTGTTCATATTGAAAATGTAGTTTTGTTATCAGTCTGTGGCAATGTATATATATATTTTTTTTCTTACTTTGAAACAGTTCAGTGTCCAGCGTCATGTGTACGAACACTAGCCAGAATTGTTTTTAAATACAGTCCAACGAAACAAGTCAAACTGAAACGAGCTAATACTTAAAGAAAGGCATTAAACCTATTTATATAATCCATTTCATAGAAACGCTGTGCACAAAAACAATTTTAAACTTTTTATCTAATTTTTTTTTTTTTTTTGCTGAGATAAAACTCGATGTATACTTTCAGCATCGTCACGACATGTTTCTTAGCGGCTTGTAAGCATTGGATTTAATTTGCTTCTTTAAGACAGTGTTAAGTTATAGAAACAAGTCTTAAATATGTAATTTAAGAAATGTTATATTCTTCGGTGTGTGCTTGTGACATTTTATAAAGTAACAGTCTTTGATCAGAAGAGACAAAATATATTTTAGATCTTATTTAGTCTGTTGGTGTTAGGCCAGACTTTGTAATATTTCGTGTTAATACTGTTTCTTACAGTACTGATGGACTTATTTTATTCTTGTCCACATCCCTTCATTGGCGTTTGGCAGGCGTTGGACCTTACGGTTGTGCGTACGGATCGACTGGAAATCCTGCAGGGTCGATTGAAGATTCTTCAGGCTCGGTGGAAGATTCTGCTAAAGCTTCTGAAGATCCTGCCGGATTCACATAAGATTCTGCCGGATTCACATTCCCCATTTCATGAGACTCGCGCTCCACGGATGAAGAAGTTCTTTCAGTGGGTGGTATTTTGCGTGCCTTGTTTTTCCTGTCCTGTGCAAAAGATCATACAACACAATGAGTCCAAATTGACAAGATATAGAATAACGTGCGCGTATTAAAATACACACCATAATGTCAGAAATGTTCTGGTGTGCATAAAAATAAATATATATATATACGTCGAGAAAAATAGAATAAGGCTGAAAGTTTCTGTATAAAAAAGACAGTGAAAGGGAAAACTAAGCCTAAGAAACTCAACTACGAGTATGTTGTTAAATTTGTTGGATGTGAGACAAGCTGGAATGTTTATAGGATCAGAACTTACCATGCAGGAAATGCAGCAGCTGATTGGGATCCAGAACAGTGCTGTCAGAAACACGACAGTCATGACGAGGTTAGTCTTCATGGTCTCCGCTTTGAAAAGACAGCAAAATTATTTGCTTCTTAAAGTTTCAATCCACGATTAATTTTAAATTAAAAAGTTCTGCTATGTTGTTTTGTTTTTTTTTTTGTTAAAGAAAAAGCAATAAAAAGATATGCGTGTACAATTCCTGACACGTTCATAGCAACTGGTGGCCAGCGACAGGAGAGGCTTTTTCTTCCTGTTTTGACTCTTCATTTTCTTCTTTCCTACTGCTCAATGGACAACTCAAAGCTACCTGAGTTTTAAAAAATTCTCTTTTTATTTTTTCAGCCTCTCTCCTAAACATTTTGTCAGGCATCTAATCGTCTCTCGCAAAAACAAAGGTAAAATCAAAGGCGAGTATTTTCACTTCGTCGCATAATTTAGATGTTTTGGGTCTCAAGGTCCATTTAAAAATATTTTATACTTTTATAATTATAATTTAATGCATTAAAGGCTATACAAAAACCTCCGTTGCTCGAAAACTTTTGCTTTATTGTGGAGAATGAAAATGAAATTGAATCTTCTTCACAAACAAAAACCACATCGAGTGACTTAACTAAAAACTAACGTGACACCGCTGTCCAGCGCTGGAGTGAGATTTGGCACATGGAAATGATTCCAGATGTAAAACGAGCACTCTTCAGGTAAATATCTCATCAACGGCTGTGTGTAAGGAGCTCCGGATTACAGAGTTCGTATGTTATTTGGGTTATTTGGGTACCTATTCATATCTGTTTTTTTAAAAACAGCACTCTTCAGTATGGTCTATAAGAAACACCTGTCTGCGAACTTGCAGAAAAGAATACAGGTCCATGTCAGTTATCATATTTTAATGGCAAAAGTTTGTACGATGACACCCACGTTACTGAGCCGTTCTAAGACTTCTGGGCTTAAGAGAAAATATGAAGATTGAGGCGATGTTATCAGATGTAATAAATATCAGGACTAGACTGGCAAAGTGTAACAATCAGTCCCTGATAGAAAGTAGATACACTAAACAGACAGAGGAACAAAATGTTCAGACAACATCAAGTAGTTCACTGGCCTACATCCAGAATACAGCAAATACTTGAAGGGAACCATAAGCACAGGTGAGAATTACAATAGAGTACAGCACAATTTAGTAAATCGCAAGGGCAATTCACACACACAAAAGAACTACAAGATAAGTGACATTTGGTACACTGCATTAGGTCAGCAACATCAGTGGAATCAATCACGTGTGTGGCACGTAGAAATGGCGAGGATATCGATCACACTGATCAGTTACACTCTCCACATACAAACAAGGGAGAAACTGAAGCCACGAAGGACAGAGGATTGTGCAGAAAATAAATGTGACATTAAATGGGATCAACCATGTGCTAAGAAAATCTGGCCTGTACCAAGAGTGTCAAAATCCAAATTGTTGAAGAACTTGAAAAGCCGGACAATAAAAAGGCCTTCCGATGGAATACACACTCCTTCCTGAAAACAAACGAAAAATCATTATAATGATTCCGATATCAAGCTCTTTTAAGACAATGTTCGTAGATTGAAATAATTAATCAACACAAAATCACTTGACACTTTAACATATAGTCTTTTTTCACGACTCACTTCATCGCATTCACCGTTGTAGCAAAGTTGTCCAGGTCTAAGTGTTTTGTTTGTAGGGAAACACGGACCATTTGTATCGTTGTCAAAGACCTCCAGACAGCAGCGCTTGCAGGCTGCAGAAGCTGGTAACAGACAGAATGAGTGCTGCATGAGCTGGCCGAGAAACACGATACGCGAGACTAACCTTAGCTAACTAATGTAGGTAACATGGGGGAATGCCATCTGAGCTTTGCATTGTTTCCAAATATTTTCCCTACAGTCCTCAGTATTTCATCCCTTGACTCGTACCAGTTGCTGGAGCGAGCGTCTGGATATACACGGCAGCTGACAAAGCCCTCCACTTACGCGTATTTTGGGCCACAGCGAGCAGATCCTGCACAGGACGACCAGTCCCCTCGTTCACGTTCTTGCCCTGTCCACCGCACGCTGAAAACCCTCCATTGTACATTAAAGGACAGACTGTGACAAGGTATCGTTGCGAGCTACATGGACAAACCCACTGAGATTTATAATGTAGCTCCGTGGATAAGCCAGGCCAGCCTACCTAGCTTCACTGTTCAAGCCAAGTTCGTGTCCGACCACACACATAAACATCCCCTTGAATTCTCTCCTTTGTTTGTACCGCCAGTATTATCCACTTGAAGATCCAGTGGCTAATCAGTGCTGGATAATCAGACACTTCAGACTGATGAGAACGATGTTACAACACCTATAACCCTTGACAGGTGGGGCTCGCTGTGCAGACACTTCCCTGATGATGACAAGGTTACGACTTCTAATGTCCTCTCTGTTCCACTCTTGCTTTCCCCTCCTACACTTTTTTCAAAGTAAATTCTATATACTGTTGTTGTAATGTTTTCTACAAACTTGCAGTGTAACTTTTGTGTGACATGCAGCTTGAAATATTGAAAAATCATAATTTTTTTTAGGTGGAAAAATGAAAAAGATTTAGGGGTATTAAACTTACAAAAGCTGGAATTTGTAATCTACTGGACACTGATATAAAACACGTGTATCTGTTAATTTATGTTAATTATGTTTACTTGTAGAGGATGTGGAGGCAGTGGTTAAAAATGAAGAATAAATATTTAATACTTGCTGGGGACACTCAAACTTCTTAGTCAACCCAAGCATTTGCTTGATGGTGATGAGAGAAATAAAACACACAAGCTCAGTCTCAAGTAAAAAATAAGTTAATAACCCAAAATTTGTGTGTGAAATACAGTCAACCCCTCCCCCTTTTGATTAAAGTGAGTGCTACTTTTTCTTTAATTATCTCAACAAATTTTGGAAAAATGTAAATGTACAAAACAAAAAAAATGCCCATAGCTTAGGTACCACATATAAAAACTGTTAACTATGTTAACTCCAGGTTTTATAAATGGACACTGGGGATCTGATCCTGATCCATGACTGGCAGAAATGTACCAAAATGTACCAAAATAAATCATTTTTGACATAAGTATTCGTCAAATTAGTGTTAAAATATTTACACATAAATATACATTGGTCAACCGCCAGCTAGACGATTTTCGTGCTGAGTACCAATCATCCTCACAAAATACGTATTATTATTCCATTAACAAAAACACTACAGCAAGCAGGATTTCGTCCTGGACGATCCTGAGGCATTATGGAGTCCCTGCAAAACTTGTTCAGGTCATTGCAATGCTGTACAGCGATTTCAAATCCCAGGTTGTCTGTGACACGGAGCTCACAGACCCCTTCAGCGTCAGTACTGGGGTGAAGCAGGCCTGCATTCTGTTGCCGTTCCTCTTCATCCTGACTGACCATGGACTGGATCATGAAGACTCCCACCGACAGTGAGAAGAGAGGGATCAGATGGACTATGACTATGACAGCAACAACAACGGTAGAAGACTTAGACTTTGCTGATGACATTGCCCTGCTGTCACACCGCCACCAAGACATGCGACATGCATGAAAAAACAAAGGCCTTCTCAGAAACAGCTGGAAACCTTGGCTTGAAGGTCAGCGCAGAGAAAACGAAAAGTATGAGAGTGAACGCCAGAGTCCAAGACAGCATCAAACTAAATGGAGAAGAGATTGAGGAAGTTGACAGTTTCACCTATCTTGGGTCCAAAATGTCAAACACCAGGGATGCGGAGGTGGAGATTCGAGCCCGACTGGCGAAAGCCAGCCAGGCCTTCGCCTCACTCAGGAGCACATGGAAGGCAAAAAACATCAGTCAGACGATCAAGCTGAGAATCTTCAAGTCAAATGTGATCAGCACCCTCCTTTACGGATCAGAATCATGAAAGATGACCAAAACCATCAGTAACAAGCATGACGTCTTTCCAAAACAGACGCCTAAGGCGCCTACTTAGCATCTTTTGGCCAAATACCATCACCAACGAAGAACTCCACCGAAGAGCTGAAACCGAGTTCATCACCACGCAGGTTCAACGAAGGCGTTGGCGATGGATTGGACATGTGCTCCGCCAGCAGACCTCTCCAGAGTCGCCCTGCGATGGACTCCAGACGGCCGAAGAAAACGAGGCCGCCCAAAGGAAACTTGGAGAAGAACAGTGGAAAGGGAGATGAAAGGGCTGGACATGGGGTCACCTGGAGCGGGTTTCAGCCGATCGACATCAGTAGCGGACTATGGTTGAGGCCTTAGGTGCAACCTGATGCACGAAGAGGACAAGAACATAAAACAAAGACTTACTCTTAACACATGACGAAACTCTGCTATTTCTTGTGATTTAATAGTAATATTTCTTTTCCTGATAGTCCATGAAATACTTTGAATTAAAAAAAAACGATTTTTGTGCAATCGCCCACATACCACCGGGAGAACGCGTCCATGATGATGATGATTGATGATTGATCATGACAATGATTGATTGATGATTTGTGATTGATGATTCATTTATGATTGATTTATAGATTGATTTAAGATTGATGATTGATGATGATGATGATGGATGGATGGATGGACGGACGGACGGATGGATTGATGACGGACGGACGGATTGATGATGGACGGATGGACGGATGGATTGATGATGATGATTGATGGATGATGATGATGATGATTCTTGTAGAGTACATTTCCAGGCCATTGTGGATCAGGTGATGCCAAGACACGAGCTTGGTGGTAATAAAATTAATTCTCTAGGCACTTTAAAGATCTCACCGTCATGATCACACATGCAGGCTCTGTAGCGCCGATTATCCTTCTCTCCCAGCTCCTTACAGTATGTGGTAATACATCTGCCGTTAATACACTGGCCTCTGAAATAACAGGAAAACCAAACACTTTTCCTAATAACGAATTCTGTGTGTATTTACATTTCATCTTCTCTTCTTTACTGTTATTTATGCTTAGGTTTTATTACAAATATTACTATTTTTGTTTGTAGTTTGCTTGTTTCTTATTTTGTCCCACTGGAGTTTCAGTGGCTCTCGAAAGTTACATTTCTCACCATCTCCAGGAATCCTTATTTCTCTGCCTAATGTGTTGCACTCACAGTGCACAATGGAATAGCCATTACTGGTGTCACTATTACAATTCTATAAAAATTTTTGCAGTTTATCTGCCATCTTTGATGACAGTACAAACGACAGAGGGCTTCTTTAGCAAAGCCAACAGAGTTTTGAAAAGAGGTTTACTGTGGTGTACTGCATGGTGCTGCATAGCACCTCGGTCACTTGTATCAAGCCCTCTTCTATTACATAGTCTCATAACATGTCATCCCTTTATGACAATAAAATGTCATTTTGAAGCCAATGACGCTGTACTTTCGGTTTCTATCTCTATACATTTCACATATTTATAATCTTAATTTCAAACACTTATCACATTTTTATGAAATATAATACAAATATTAATGTATTTTTTAAAAAAAGCTCATAATAAAATAAGAATTATATATGCAAAAAGCGGTACAAAAGACACGACATACTCTCCACGGCAGGTTATTCCATTCTCTTTTGGCACAGCAGACGGACAGTCAGTGGAAACACCACTCATCAACCGTCAAGGAACAACATGCAGGCAAAAATCAAACACAGACGAAAATGCAATCAGAAATAACTGCAAATATGTTTTGCTCACAACACACCACTGCTTCGTCGTAAGAATCAATGTGCAGAGGAAATCAGACAAATAAATAAAAATTATCATACATGAAAACTAATATTTGACATAATATGACATAGACATTTGCGTGTACAGGGTGAAGGGAGAGGCGTTAGTTATCATCAAATGTTTAGTTGATTAAACAACAAAAGGATACTCGCATCTTGCGATTTCCACACACGGCAGGTCAAAGTTATATTCACAAACAGTTCCTTGTGGCACGATTTTGCAGTCTTTACAGCACGGTTTGTTGAAATCACTGTAATCGCCCAGAATAGAATGATTACTTCAGATGCCCTGTTACTGATTGTTCTTTTTTTAAAAGGTACAAGACGCAAGGGTTGCATGCCATAGTGGTTAACTTCACAGTTCACCCGCATTACAATAACTGAACCCAACCGTCTCATTTCTTATATTACCTTTCATATTAATTGGTACGTGCTACCAGCAACTGATGTGTGACCAGCGTAGTTTTTTCATTACTGGTCGAAATGAGATAGCATCTCCTGAAATTCCAGCATGGATGGGAATGAAATTAAAGTAAGCTGGAATAATATCTAAAAATTATGATCGAAATGTTAGCACGTGGAGATACTTAAAACACTAGCTTACCTGCATTGTGCAGATTCTCTGAGATGACAAGTTCTGTTACAGCATTTATCTTGGTTTTTTGCGCTTTCCTCTGCAGCGTCGCATTCCTCGTTTTCGTCTAAGACGCCATTGCCGCAAGGAACATCCTCCTCTGGCACGCACTTTTCTTCCTGCAGATAGAATGGAAACTACACCAGTAGAATCGCGAATATGTTGCGGCCTTTACACGCGACCTTAAGTTTAGAAAAGTTTTCAGGCTTACGTAGCCTTGATTGACATGCAGAATTATATATATATATGTCATCAGTCCGTCTAAAAATATAAAAAAGTTACACCATTTGTTTTTACCATTAAATCTTAACACTGTCTTAACCAGTGACTCACTTCATTGCATACACCTTTGTAGCAGCGTTCTCGAAAGCCAAGAGGCGTTTTTCTTGGCAAACATTCGCCGTAAGTCTTGTTGCGAAAGTCCTCCTGACAGCAGCGTTTGCAGGCATCGATCACTGTAATAAACAACATAATCACTTCTGAGTGAAGTTACAGCCAACACAAGGAGGGAAAAATTGTTGGCGAAGACTGAAAGTGCGGCACCTGTCGCCTTAGTAACAATTAAATTCTGATGTCCTACTGAATTACAATCTTGACTCATATCGAAAACTTGCCCACAAAAAATATTGTTATCTACTAATATTAAAACCCTTTAAGTATAAAAATTTTATCAGCTGAGAACGTCATTGTATGTATATTCAAGGATTTATTAGTGGGTTGTTACGATAGCAAAATTTTACTTCTACTCGTGCTAGGCTATGTCACTTTTGTTTGATATAGTTTGATTGTGAACTGTCATTATTCATATAATCCGCTTGGTAAATATCAGAGATTCTATTATCATTCCAAGAGCTCCTGGGAATATTTTTACAACATGCTTTCATATACCTGTACCATACTGACAGACTATTCACTGAACAGACATCAGACGTCTTTGCTATTTTGTCTCTTCTGCGACTTGTATCCATGGTCCTAACATTGAGCCTTATGGACATTACACACTTTTTCATCTACCAATCGTGCTTAGTCACTGTATTTTCTGCTACGTGTTTAGACTCAAAGAACAGTGCGTGTACAGGACGTCGACTGCACTCTCAATGAAAATAGTATTTGTTCTACCTGTTGGTCAATGGATTTTCTCAAATACTTCGTAATAACGCATACTTCTTCTGTTACAAAACTGAAGACTTTAAACCCTTAGTGGTTGTTATCATTATTGTATTTTTCTGTTTTTGTAATGCACTGGGAGCCTCTCTTGATGGTTGGGAGAGGCAATTGAGGAGGAGGAGGAGGATGATGATGATGATGATGATGATGATGATGATTGCGATGACGACGACGATTGATGACGATTGACGTTGATGATTGATGATTGACGTTGATGATGATGATGATGACGATTGATGATGATGATGATTTATGGTGATTGATTGATAACGACGATTGATGATGATGATGATGATGGTGGTGGTGGTGGTGATGGTGATGATGGTGATGGTGGTGATGATGATGATGGGGATGATGGTGAATGGTTGATGATGATGGTGATGATGATGATGATGATGGAGATGATGAGGAGGAGGATGGACATGATGATGGAGATGATTGATAATGATGATTGATGATTGAAGATTTTTCATGATTGATGATTGATGATGATTATTATTATTATGATTGAGGAGTACATTTCTAAGTGTAGGCAAGGCGATGCCAAGACACGAGCTAGGTGTTAATAAAATTAATTCTCAGGGCAGTTTAAAGGTCTTACCATTACGATCACATATGCAGGCCCTGTAGAGCTTCTTTTCCTTTTTTCCCAGCTCGTTACAGTCCTTGGTAATACATGTGCCGCTAATACACTGGCCTCTGAAATAAAAGAAAAAATAAACATTTTTCCTCACTCACAAATAATATGGTGTAACTGGGCTTCTGCTTACGCAAAAAATTGCGTACAGTACGCATTAAAAGTTCGGAGGACCCCTTCAATTTTCATCAATGGGGTCCCAGGGGACCCCTTCAAATTTGGGCGAAGAACAGATACAAAATTGGGTAAGTGTAGTGTCTGATATCGTAGCCCAACCTATTGTTGTCGTCTGCTACAAGGTGAGAGTTACTTCCCTTGCACTGAGTTTTTTCCCCTTACCGGGAAGAGTTCCGTTAACCTATTTCCAAGATGTCGTTGACAGCGTTATAAAATAATCGTCTCAGAAACGGAAAGAAAGTGAGCACCCCAAGTACAGTGAGCATAAGCTCATCACAGATGCTTGCACACTCTTCATGGCACAGAAATCTCGTCGTTTCTGACTAGACATTACAGTGCTTTGTGTGCCTTAAAGACAGTTGAACAAAGTAGTTGATGTGTTGGTTTTTTTTTTCAACTTTGTAAAGGGACCCCTTAGAGATAGCCTGGGACCCCTTAGAAATCTGAAGAAGGGGTCCCTGGGACCCCAAAGAATTTAGCCTTAGCAGAAGCCCTGCAGTGTATATTTGAATTCTATCTTCTCTTCTGTTGTATTATTTTTGTTTACGTTTTATTGCGAACAGATATATAAGTTTTGTTTATTTTGGTTTTAGTTACAATGGAGTTATTAGTTTCCAGGACGGACATTTTTTTGTAATCTCAAGGCTATGTCATTCTTTTCGTTGCCTAATGTTTCGCGCTTACAGGGCAGAATGAACGAGTCAATGTTTCGAAGAAACTTTATTATGTGCCATTACTGTCATTACAGTCATTACTGGTGTCACTATTGCAATTCTATTTGGATTTTTGCAGTTTATTGGCCATCTTTGATGACATAGCTCCCAAGTTAGTGATACAACTAAACTCCACTGTTCTTAGTCTATAAAGAAGTCTGACTTGCTGTGCAATTGTGTACTGATTGTCTCTTTGTTCTTGCTATTTCCATCCAAATATGCAACTCATTTGTCAATCTGTGAGTGAGGTCTAGAACATCGTTGTTAGTGTCTACCATGAGATCGTTCGCACTGCAAAGCGCAAACTAACTTGATACATGTCTACAACCAATAAAGAAAATCATGGAAGGTTTCTTGCATAATGTTCTCCAAGATAAAGTTAAGAAGTACAAACGACAGAGGGAACCTTTAGCACCTCCAGCAGTTGTTTGAAAAGATGTTTACTGTGGTGTACAGCATGGTGCTGTATAGCACCTCGGTCACTTGTATCAAGCTCTCTTCTATTGAATAGTCTCATGACATGTCATCCTTTTATGACAATAAAATGTCATTTTGAAGCTAATGACTCTGTACTGTCAGTTTCTATCTCTATACATTTCTGAGATTTATAATGTTAATTTTCAAACACTAATTACACATGTATTAAATTTAATACAAATTAAATTGAATTTTTTTTTACAAAGCCCATAATAAAGTAAGAATTATGTATGAATAAAGCGGTACCAATGACATAACATACTCTCCAATGCAGACTGATCCATTCTCTTTTGGCACAGCAGACGGACAATCAGTGGAAACACCACTCATCAACCGTCAAGGAACAACATGCAGCAAAAATCAAACAGACGAAAATGCAATCAGAAATAACTGCAAATATTTTTTGCTCACAACACACCACTGCTTCGTCTTAAGGATCAATGTGCAGAGGAAATCAGACAAATAAATAAAAATTATCATGCATGAAAACTCTATCATTTGACTTATAATATGACATAGACATCTGCGGGTACAGGGTGAAGGGAAAGGCGTTAGTTATCATCAAATGTTTAGTTGATCAAACAACAAAAGGATACTCGCACTTTGCGCTTTCCATACACGGAAGTTCTAAGTTAGATTCACAATTAGTTCCTTCTTGTGCGATTTTGCAGTCTGTACAGCACGGTTTGTTGAAACCACTGTAAACACTCAAAACACAATGAGTATTTACAGATGCCCTATTCCTGGTTGTTCTTTTTTAACAGTATTAAAACGAAAGGGTTGCATGCCATGGTGGTTAACTTCACTGTTCGCTCGCATTCCAAGAACCAAAACCCAACCGTCTCATTTCTTTTTATTGGCATTATTTGGTACGTGCTGCTAGACAGGCATAGTTTTTCAAATACTGGTCCAAATGAGATTGAATCTCCTGAAATACCAGCTTGGATGGGAATGAAATTAAAGTAAGCTGGAATATTATCTCATATGATCGAAATGCTAGCACGTGGAGATACTTAAAACACTAGTTTACCTGCATTGTGCCGATTCTTTGAGATGACAAGTTCTGTTACAGCATTTATCTTGGTTTTTTAAGCTTTCCTCTCCAGCGTCGCATTCCTCTTCTGTGTCTAAGACGCCATTGCCGCAAGGAACATCCTCCTCTGGCACGCACTTTCCTTGCTGAAGATAGAATGGAAACTACACCAGTAGAATCGCGAATATGTTGCGACCTTTACACGCGACCTTCAGTTTAGAAAAGTTTTCAGGCTTACGTAGCCTTGATTGACATGCAGAATTATATATAATTATACATATACAATCAGTCCGCTGAAAAAAATAAAAAAGTTACACAATTTGTTTTTACTATTAAATCTTAACACTGTCTTAACCAGTGACTCACTTCATTGCATACACCTTTGTAGCAGCGTTCTCGAAAGCCAAGACGCGTTTCTGTTGGCAAACATTCGCCGTAATTCTCGTTGCCAAGGTCCTCCTGACAGCAGTGTTTGCAGGCATCGGTCTCTGGAATAAACAACATAATCAGTTTTGAGTAAAGTTACAGCTAACACAAGGAGGGAAAAATTGTTGGCGAAGACTGCAAGTGCGGCACCTGTCGCCTTAATATCAATTAAATTCTGATGACTTACTGAATTTACAATCTTGACTCATATCGTAAACTTGCCCACAAAAAATATTGTTATCTACTAATATTAAAACCCTTTAAGTATAAAAATTTGTCAGCTGAGATCGTCATTGTATGTATATTCAAGGATTTATTAGTGGGTTGTTACAATAGCAAAATTTTACTTCTACTCGTGCTAGGTTATGTCACTTTTGTTTGATATAGTTTGCTTGTGAACTGTCATTATTCATATAATCGTTTGGTAAATATCGGAGATCTTAATATCATTCCAAGAGCACCTGGGAATATTTTTACAACATGCTTTCATATACATGTATCTGTACTATACTGACAGACTATTCAATGAACAGACATCAGACGTCTTTGCTATTTTGTCTCTTCTGCGACTTGTATCCATGGTCCTAACATTGAGCCTTAAGCACATTACACACTTTTTCATCTACCAATCGTGCTAAGTCACTGTATTTTCTGCTACATGTTCAGACTCAAAGAACAGTGCGTGTACAGGACGTCGACTGCACTCTCAATGAAAATAGTATTTGTTCTACCTGTTGCACAATGGATATTCTCAAATACTTCGTAATAAGGCATTATTCTTGTGTTACAAAACTGCAGACTTCAAACCCTTAGTGGTTGTTATCATTATTGTATTTTTCTGTTTTTGTAATGCACTGGGAGCCTCTCTTGAAGGTTGGAAGAAGCAATAGATGATGATGATGATGATGACTATGATGATCATGATGATGATTAGTATTAGTATTGGTATTGGTATTAGTATTTACTAATAAAGTAAAGATTTGTTTGTGTAGGCAAGGCGATGCCAAGACACGAGCTTGGTGTTAATAAAATTAATTCTCAGGGCAGTTTAAAGAACTTACCGTTATCACACATGCAGGCTCTGTACAGCCGATTAATCTTATCTCCAAGCTCCTTACAGTCCTTGGTCATACATCTGCCGTTAATACACTGGCCTCTGAAATAAATGGAAAACAAATCATTTTTCCTCACTGACAAATAACATTGTGTATATTTTCATTTCATCTTCTCTTGTGTTGTATTATTTTTGTTTATTTTGATTTTAGTTACAATGGAGTTATCAGTTCTTAGGATCCTCATTTTTTATATCATCTTAATGTTATGTCATTCTTTTCTTTGCCTAATATTTCGTGCTCACAGGGAAGAATGAATAATTCAATGCTTCGAAGAAACTTTATGATGTGCCAGA
>SRHC01002772.1:0-27038 GCA_004794325.1 Pomacea maculata
AGTCGACCCCCTCACACCTTCCCTCTGTCACGTGACTGTCACCCGGCCAGCGACCACCACTCCCCCCACACACACACATTGCCAGCCTCCACCCTCCCTGTGTGCGTGCTATGTTCCATCCACCTAACTGCCATGTCCCACACTACCGTACAGTATAATAATCGAGCACTGCACGGAATTTTACAACTTGTGTCTTGTAACAGTCACAAAAAAGTGGCATAGTAGCGAGTAGGGGTGGCATAGTAAATTTTTTTTTTACATTGAATTTATAGTCGGGACCGAGCAAAAGTGGCATAGTACCGAGAGTGGCATAGTAGCGGGGTGGCATAGTAGGGAGATTTGACTGTATTAAAAATAAGATCCTTTCTTGTGAACTTTTCATATTGAACTCTCCGCATGCCATCGTCCGACAGTGCGAGACATCTAATGAGATCAGTCTGTCACGTGACATCTCTACACCACATCTTCACAGTGTCAACACATCGCATTATATGGTCTTACATCTTATTATTATCTTCTCAGTGTCTACATGTGTTATTCAGTTCTTGCATTTTATTATTATTATTTTCACAGTGTCGACATGTCGCATTATTTAGCTCTTACATTTTATTATCATCATCGTCTTCTTGACAGTGTCGACATGTCAATTATTTTGCTCTTACGGTTGTATTATTGTTGTCTTCACGTGTTGACATATCAATTATTTAGCTCTTATAGTTTATTATTATCTTCACGGTGTCGACATGTCACATTATTTAGCTGTTACAGTTTATTATTATTTGGAGGAAGGCGTAGGGGAGAGAAGTGAACCACTCTATTCTCTCCCCTACGTTCGTGCAAAGCTGTGCTGAAACCCAGACTGGATTATTTTTGAGATTTCCCTCAAACAAACATTAAAATCTGCTTTCAGGTCTGCTCACATGTGAACATTTTCATTTGACAAAGCATGTCTAACTTATGAGCAAGAAATCGTGAATCGAGCTGCCATCAAAACAAAGGTGGGTAAGCAAACAAGTAAACAAAGACCCCACCCAGTAGTTCTCACCACTTTAAGTAAGTAACCAACTCTATCAACGGTAACTAACGGGAATGAACAGCCGCTGAAGTCAAATAAGTACAAAGGTATCAACACTGTTATTACTTTAGGAGGGAATGAAAAATAAGAATTGTGATCAGAGTAAGATTGAAGAGTCAAAATGGAAAGAAAATATAGAGTAACATAATAAGACAGCATTGAGACAGTCCATAGTCCAGGTACCAACATGTCGTCAAGACATGTCACACATAATAATACAACATTGAGACAACCCATAGTCCAGGTACCAACATGATGTGTGACTTGTTTTTGCTTTTTTTCGTTTTGTGTTTTTCCGATGGAGGTAGTGAATACGAACACAATGATTTGAGGTTTATTTTATTTGTATAATCGAAAGTATCTAGGAAAATTTCTCCGCGCGCGCGTGAGTGTGTGTGTCTATGGAGCATACAGACACACACAGAGAAGACAAGACAAAGACAATAACTAAAGAAAAAAATACATCTGAGAGCCAGCAGATGAGGAGGCCGCTCGATGTTCTCGCCGAGTAGCGCTGACGTCACTAGAGCGCGCGGGTTGCCGCGTGTCGCAGACCAGTGACGTCACAGGGTGCTTTGTACGTGAGGGAAGTGGTCAGCACGTGCTACTGACCAACCTGCACTTGAATGAACTGGAATATAGTCAGGCAGGCTACTTATTTAAAGTATACTAGAGGAGGGACACGTGTGAGCGGTTCTCACAATGTAAAGTTAAATCAGCCAATCAAAGTCTGAGGTCTGACAGCCAGCAGGAAAGAAGAGAAGGGGTGGAGAAAAAACAGTTTCTTAAACTCGGAGCTTCAACATTCTCCGTCTTGGGATAATTTATGGCCAGAAGCTACAACCGCCAAAGGATTTTATCAAACTGCAAGCCCCTCCTCCAGTCGGCAGTCACCAGACGCCATCACGGTTTATGCCGATTCTGACACAAAAATTTAGGGCACGTTTCTTTAAAAGTTAATGTCAGACCCCCGAGTGTCGGCGAAATGTATCCAATTGTTGACGGGCAACTTTCCAAAGGCTGATTTACAGGACAGCAGCTCAACCGTCCCGACACACAACCGACCAATCAGCGCGCAGCTTGTAATCGAAAAACTACCGAGAAGTGACGGAAGCTCACGAAGACGGATGAACGGCTGGTCGGCGGGGGGTTGAAAGAAATTGCACAGATATGCAGATGATCAGAAGGACTGGAGTGAGGAGGAAGGGGGAGTGCCGAAAGAAGGAAAAGAGGTGAAGGTCTTGGGCGATGGAGGGAAAAATGAAAGAATGCAAGATGAAGGGTGAGCAGAAAGGGGGCGGAGGGTAAAGGATGAGGTCGAGGTGGAAGGCAAGAGGAAAGTAGCCAGGGGTGTAAATAAGCATGCCTCACGAAGAAAAGAAAGAGTTATCTCCCCACCTCTCAATCCCGAAGACAAGACAGTCTGAAGAATAAGACAGAAGGGAGGTAAGTAGCAGGGGTGACTGTCCGGGGTTTCCTCTCCTCTCATCGCAAAATCACCTGTGGGTGGAAGCACTTTCCCTACAAAGCTATCAACTAGCCAGTGGACGAGGATGTGGCCGAAAGGTCGGGGTGCAACTATAGACTGAAGGCGTGCACGTGCGATACCCCGACACCTGGAGGTCGCAGCTGGAGGACTAGTAGAGGCGAGGACGAGGGTGAGTAAGAGAGGGAGGGCCAGACCTTCACAAGATGGCTGCTGATCTGCATAGGGTGTGGCTTGCAAAAATTTTTTAAAAAGCGATTGCTTGAAAGTCTCTAGTTTCCAGCTCAAGGGTTTGCCTTCAACACCATCCTTGACATGGCGGCCCCAGCACGCGGTGCTGATAGTGTGAGTCTGGGCCCGCAAATTTGTGTCCTAATTATTTTAACAATTTTTTCCCTATTTTATTTTTTTTTTCTTAATACCTTAGGTGATGAAAGTTTCTACAGTCGGTCTGTCTCTCTCTCTCTGCAGAATCATGAATGCGTGACGAGGCCTGTGTACACCATCTTTGTGTGAGTGTGTGTGTGTGTGCGTGTGCGCGCGTGCCAAAGATGATATTGTGCAATATTCAATTTCCATTCTACTTGATTATCTAATGCTGTCGATAAATTTGCTGCAGGTACTTCTACCCGAGTGAATGATTTAATTTTTGGTTGCCGTTTTTAAACCAATGTTCCATTCTTGACACCGCTCTTGTCTATATTTTTTTATTTTAGTTTTTAATGTTCTTTCTTCCTTTTATTTGTCTCTCTCCCTCTCTGTATTCAAGACGGTACAAGTTATTTGTGTCTTTTCTGCTCGTGCTTTGAGGAACTATAACAAAAACAAATCTGACAGCTGTTTTTTCTTTGTTTGTCACTCCAGGCCATTTAAGCCCCGCTCTTCACTCCAAACTTTTGTTTTTCCTTCCTTTTACATCGTTCAATAAAATTTCGACCGGCTTAGCTTTAAAAAAAAAAAACAGGAGAAAAAGAAAAACAAGAAAAGAAAGCGGTCCATTGAGACCCCGCCATCACACAAAGCCAGCAAATGGAGAAAGTACTGGTGAGAGGTTTTGACAGCATTCACACAGCTGCCTGCCTGTCTATTAATTAGACACGACTTCCATCCGGGCATTTAACTGTGCAGGAGTGAAATGTGTTCACGCTGTACAGCATTTCTATGGCTGCTCTCTCCTAATGGCGAGCCAAACCTGAATTCCCGACTTGAAATCAATGGCAGCCAAGAATCCGAGGTTGGAATAACAGTCAACAAAAGGCTTCTGCTCTTCAGACGACCGTGTTTCCACTCAAAACATTTTTCACTGTATGAAACATTCGGAGTCAAATAAAATAAAAATGTCTTAGTGTTCGTTTTTCGGGGTAGTTAGAAATAGCAAGAGGAGCGAACACATGGACGGACAAAAATTAAAGCCGTTTACCGCCGGCTTCTCCCAGTGGCGGGTCTTTGCAAAGTTTTGTTTACAATGAGTTGTGGAGACTAGACTTTACAGATAGTCGATAGAGATGTTGTGTTAGTGTGTTTGTGTGTGTGTGCGTGTTAGTGTGTGTGTATTAGTGTGTGTGTTAATGTGCATTTTAAAGTGTTAGTGTGTGTATGTGTGTTAATGTGTATGTTAGAGTGTGTGTTAGTGTGTTTGCTTGTGTGTGTGAGAGAGAGAGAGCATTTTTCCGCTCCGTGCTGTACATTCTGATTTTGTCAAATATTCCTTATACTATCAGCGTGTGTGCGTATATGTACAGCGTGTATTTCTACTCTGAGTAAGGAAGGTAAGGGCCTAACCTCTCTCTCCCAGGCCCTCATTTTTTTAAAAGTGTGCCTGGGAGGTACCCAACCTCAACTGTTAACAATTTTAAACTGTAGTTTGTTGATGTTTCAAAAAGATTTCCTGTACCTGTGGCCACAAACACGGACACCAGTCAATGGAGGTGAAGCGAGCTGTGGCCTGAGTGTCGGGTAGAAGCTGAGAAACGAATGAGGAGAGTGAGATGTTTGGAAAAAACATTAAAAAACAACCACAGCAACTTTTATGGCCGCTCGGACACATATGGAAAAAACCCTCTAGAAATTCAATTTCAGAATAGAAAGATTTCTTTACAAGTTTTTGTCATACCTGAAGTAAAATTCCATCTACAAGACAAGAAAAACTACACGAAACACAAAAGGTAGTAATAACAACCAGTCGGTGAAATAATTAAATATTGGCGAGGACGAAACGAGCAGGAATTTCACATTTACTTTGTCTGATCGCTTTTCATCAACTGAACTCACTTGTCTCTCAGCTTAGTTGTTGTTGTTTTTTGTTTTTCATTGTTTTTACAACATTGTTTGGCCCTTGCTTTCTGATTGTATTTCAAAGAATTGGACAGTGTGTCGAAACAAAAGAATGAAAATTATCTGTTTACATTCCCTTGTTTGGATAAACATCGGACGGACAGACTTCTCGATTCAGTTCGCGCGCACAAGCAGGTTTTCTCACACAGACACACACACACACTTCGGTAAACATGGTTAATATCTACCACAAAAACATAAACATGTAACAATAAGCAAAAAAGACTGTAAGAATAATTTCCCTGTTTGACAGAATACTTTTTCAAGTAAAAATGACATTTTTATAAGCTCCTCTACATGAGAGAGTTAAGATGAGATACCAGCTGCTATACCCGCAGTTCTCCATGTGTTTGTGTGTGTGTCCTCCCACAACAGTGATATCTTGAATGTACGATGTCAAAGCACAGACAATAGCATAAAAAAGTAATTGATTTTTGTTTGGATTTGTTCATGAAGTAAATGTGATATACTGACTATTTTAGAAGTTTTGTTTTTGAAATAACAGCTGTCGAGGTTTTCTAAAAATTACTTTCTGTGTTTCTTGTTTTGCTGGGTGTTAAATTCTTACAAGGTTTTGTTTTTGTAATTGGTTTTGTTTGGTTTTTCTTTTTGTTTTTACTAGGATTTCAGAATGGTTTTTGTTATTTGTATTTTTTAAGTTTAGGCACTGGAATGAAACTGTCTTCAAACAGTAATCTTAGTACATAATGAAGTTTTTTTAAAGAAAAAAATAGGGCGCTCTCGCGGTACCCTGGTCATTTGATCGTTTAAACATTTTACAGTTGGGAAACTTTTAACAGTTGTTGAAAGAAAATTGAGAAATGGAAGGTAAACTGGACCCTAACCATAACCCTTTGGCCACAAACATGGACAGCAATTAATGAAGGTAAGACTAGCGGTGAGGTCAGCAAGTGACCTCCGACCTGTTGGGTAGAAGATGGAGAACGAAGGAGGAAAAAGTGACCGTTAATGTATGAAATAAAAAAATCTTCACTGGCACTGGGTCACAGAGAGAAGAGCGATAACATCCGTGTGATGGTGGGTGAGACCCAAGTCGCTCCATTGTAACTTCTGTCGTTCCTGGAGCTGTCTACATATCTCTTGAGTGATCGAAAGAAAGAAAACGACAAAAAAAAAAAAAAAAAAAAAAAAAAAAAAAAAGAAAAAAAAGAAAAAAAGGAAGAAACATAACAAATAAACGGATAGACAGAATAAAAGAGTGGAGAAGCAGGTTTCTTAGGGAAAGCAGACGAACAGGAAGCCGGGCTCGCAGGAGCCAGGGAGGAGGGTGGATGTGGAGGATGGGCCGAGCAGACGAGAGTTGGGGTCTGACACACGTCGCATGATACATCAGCTTGGGGAGGGCTTACTTACAGCCCTGCACTGGCGACCTTTGCCTCCTCCCCTCACTGCAGGGTGGGGAGGCTTGCCACAGAATGCTACCCGCCCACGGCCCATGGCGGGACTATGTCGAGTGGCATTGTAAGACCTCGGCGCAGGAATATCTTGTGAGAAATATTGCAGATGTTAGTGTGAACAAACAGCGATAAATCTGGTCGCCAGCGCCTGGGTGGATTCAGGGGATCAAGAACAAGTAACGACAGGCCGGGCTTTCACGAGTCAGCAAAGTAGTAATAAATGGTATTGCCTTCTACCCTCTTCGCGAAAATTGTTTTTCTCGGTTTAACAGATTGAAAGTTCCAGCAACAAGATCACAAGTCTGAGAACTGCTATCAAGATGAAGAATGGTAGCAAGACGAGGACAAGTAAGTTGCTCCTACATGTGGATGTAGAGAAATGTTGCGAGGAAGTGTTTGAACAAGAAAGGGGGAGGAAGAAGGGAAAAAAAAAGAAGACAGGATGGGTGTAGATGACAGGACGGATAAGGTTCACACAATTCGTGCATATCAACCATCTTGTGAGAGTAACTGCCAGGGGCAGAGAAACAAGTCAGACTGACAAACAAGCGAGAAAATACACGAATGAATAAAGAAAGGAAAAATAAGAAGAGAAGGAACGAAACGAAACAGACATATAGAAAGAAAGACAAAGAAGAAGGAATAGAAAAGAAATTAAAAGAAAAAAGGATAAAAAAGAGAAACAAATAAAGAGCGAGAAAGGACGACGATGAACAAAAAATATCAATAAATGAATTAATTAATCGAAAAGAGAAGAATTACAAAGAAAAAGGTGATAATCGAGAGGAAAACAAGTAGAAAGAAAAAAAGAGGACAAATGAAAGTATGTCTATAGCGGTTTTAAATCGCATGGAACCTGACTTTTGTTTATTCTGTTTCATCGAATGTACACAGTTTATACAATTTTTTCTTATTTCCATAATTTTTGTTGGTGTTTGTATAACAACGATAGGTCTGTGTTTGAAGAAACATTGTTTTGCGCTTTTTCAAATTAGTTTCAGACAGAAAGTTTATTACTTCAGGTTAAAATAATCCGACAAATGAAAAATAAATAGACTGGTTTACTGTTTTTAAGAAAGAAAGAAATGTAAACAAAACAACACAAAAAGTTCTACAAAAAGCTAAAGAAAGACAACAAAGGGAACCACGGACTGTAAACAACAAGCTCGGGGTATCGGACACCGCTACAGAGAGAAAAAATTTGCCCTCGGGTGGCATTAGAGCAACAAGGGGAATGTCTGACAAGTAAACAAACAGTAAACAAGTCTCTCAGCAGATTTACACCTCATCTCAGTCGCCGTGTAGAGAATATAAAAACACATAAACATGAAGATGTTGTATGATACGCTTGCTGCTGACAGCACGTGTTACTGGATGGTGCTGCACGTGCTGCGTGGACAATATCACGTGACTAACATGGCGAGGTTACAATGTTACACCATGTTACACGTGTTACACAGTACGATGTTACACGATAGTCGGAGATTAGTCCACAGGGTTACACGACATGGTTAGCACACTCTGTAGTCGTTACACAATGACAATATGAAGTTGATAACATGACATCATCATCATCATCATCATCCTCATCATGATCGTTGCCGTCATGATCTCAAACACCTGAGCTCGCCACATAACCCCTGACCCTTAAAACCCATTTAATAAAATGTTAATATTTTAGGCCACCTACATGTGAAGGACCAGGATGTGGGAAAGGATGTTGTAGCTCGAGATCTTGCTGTACAACCACAAGTTTTTTATGGAATCTGCGCATGCGCATTTAACGGTGCGGAAGTCAGGCAGATGAGACGAAATAACATTTGAAAACAATCGTTACTCCTCGGAAAACCTCGCGTGTTACAGAAGAGTAGATTACAGGGGAACATAAAAATGGGCCGGAGAAAGTGTAAAAGAGATTACCAGAGATAAATACAGAGGACGGAGGAAGATAACGGGTCGATGGGTGGAAGGGAAAATAGTCAGAAAGAGGAATAAATGGCTGAGAATTGTAGAAAACAAGCATCTTGAGATGACAGAGCAGCTGGGAGTGTGCGAGTTAGAAGCAAAACACGAGAGAGATGGCGGCGATACGGGGGAAGCCCGGCAAGGGTCTTCAGGAGGAAGACAAACTCGACACACGGCAGGGAGGGGGCGAGGTGAGAGAAGTAGGGGGCAAGGGGTGGGAATGTCGTAGGAGGACTGTGAGACAGGAAGACAGAGAAGGGTCAGGGGTGGGTGGGGAGAGAGTGAGGAGGGTAAACGACGGAGAAAGGCTGAGGTCACGTTACTGCGCAAACAATCACAAACCGGAAGTGGAGTGTTAACCCGAGAAAGTGTCACATCCTTTCAAGGGAGGCGACTGTGCGTGAGTGGGCAGCCAGTGCCAGATGAGCACTACTCACTCACAGCCCGGACGCCGGCTGGCACAAACCGCTCATTGTCGCCCCTCGCGTGGGGTCGCTCTTGTTTCGAGACAACAATCTCTTCTGGAGGAAGGTGGTGGCGGGTGGTCAGTCAGTCGTTGCCCACGCAAACAGTACCAACGACAAAGATGTTGATGATGACCACGACGACGACGCTAATGAAGATGATGGTGGTAAACATAAAAGATGTTGGTGATGATGTAACCTTAAAATAATCCTCGACAAAATATTAATATCGTTTCGTTAAATTCGCCCTGTTGGTGTAAAAAGAATCTAACTCCCTAGGGAAGAGCTCAGCGCCTTGTTGCCTGCATCCGGTGCAGCTTACCTGGAGAAGCCATGCACCTCCGCGCGTCATACCTGCTACCTGGCTGCCCGTGAAATTGCGGTTGACACGTGACGCGTTTCACTACCTACCTGTGAAGCGCTGCGGGGGAGGATTATGGGTAATGTGTGTCACTGTCGAGATCAGGTAAACTGACTTTATTCAAACTCCTTGCCTCCTGCCCGCCCGCCTCACCTGGCCGCCTCGTGCCGCGCACCTGTCAAGAAACCTTTTGATATTGAACAAACATGGATTGGTCGCCGAGTGTCCTTCCTGCCCTGGGTCGTGTCGCAGACTCCTGTGGTGTTGTGAATTTTGTCAATTCCTGTGTTCTCACCCTTTGTCTGCTGTGGTTGCTGTTTCTGTCATCTCTGAAGGACAAAGAAACACGGACTTCTCTCCGCTAGGTGATGAACTTCGTTGGTGGTTATTTTGCACAGAGAACAGACGGTACCCGACTTTCTAAATATAAAATAAAAATTAAGCCCATGACGACAACGATGATGATGAGGAAGAGAGTACTGCTGAAGGTCGAGAACATTTGCGAGACCTAGGGACTGAGAGAAACAAAATAAAAAAGAAGACGGAAAGACGAAACTAATTTTAATGGCGGAGCGGAACTCGCCCACACCAGTCCTGACAACAAGCTGCAGTTAATTGGCGAGAGATTAGGCACGCCTGAGTGCACCCAAGCCCCTGATGTAATCCTGTATAATTGATTACCTGATTAATTTATTATGTCACTCACGGGTTGCCACCCCTCAGCGCCGTACTTAGCAAACTTTCCTCTGCTCCGCTCCGCTCCCTCTCTCTAATTAATCTTGTTTCCAGTCATAGTCCCCTCGACAAGAAGCTCAATTCAGAACATAAGCCTAACGCCGGTCCATCAGGAGCACTTAATGCTGGATATTTAATGGGCGACTCATATGATAAATACGCAAAAGGAACAATAATTACTGTAATGTCAATGGAAGCCCAGAAAATTCTTCTCCCTTACTGGCGGCTTGGGTACTGAAGTCCAAGACTTACTCTGAGATTTGTCATTGTCCGACACGGACACACACACAAACACACTCATGTTTCTTTGTCCGACGCGAGGACATACACTAAAGAGTTCTCATTGTCCAACATTCGAAGTTCCACGAAGATTTGTCATTGTCCAGTGTGCAGGAGCACACAGAGAGAGATTTTGTTGTCCAGCATGCGGACATATCAACATACTAAAGTCTGCCACTAGTAAACAGGTCTTGAACTGCTCAAGGTAAACAAAAACATTTTTTTCTGTTTGCTATACAGTGCGCTGTGGCTGATCCTCATGTCATGGTCTGAGTTCATGGTTCAGTGACCGCAGATGATTTTCTCGAATAACAAACTCATCGCTCATCTATGTTCTCCAAGCTTGGCTCTTGTTTACACTTTTAATTTTGTTTATTTGTGATTACAAATCCAGAATAATGTCGCTAAATTTCCCTTATAATGTTGAAATAACTTAGTTTGTGATTGATTTATTTTGCAGTCCTGTGGGTTTGTTCTGTCAGATACTAATTTATTTTTCCGATTAGCAGCAAAGATTCACTTTGCCAAACATTCACAGGAGCTTAATCCGATTTTCTTGCTTTGTACAAACAGAATTCAATTGACCTGACTAGCAAGACTTCCGCATGTACAGATGCCATGCTTCAAATTCGTGAAATACTGGATGACTGGATGACAGTACAATGACAATATCACGAGCTAAATATACAACTGACCACAACATGTAGACATTTCATTGTGACCCAAGCGGAACATTTTCACACAAACAACAACATCTACCTACTCACATCCTACTGACAAGTAGTTGAGACTGTGGCTGCTACAATCAACAATTTCATCGGCTTTGATGTCAAATTAATTCTAGGAGCAGCTGGTTTTCCGCTAACAAAAATATGGAAATTATTTTCAGCAAAATTGTGATTGTAAAATCCACAAAAAAACTGAGATTGTACTCACAAGCAAACCGGAGGAAGACATTTTAAGCTAAGCCACCGACAGACTCTTTGGTTCAAAAGAAACAAAAGATGTTTGTGGCAACCTACAGCAATATCATGGCACTACCACAGTGGGATGAAGATACTAATTAATAAATTATGTTTTTATTACCACAAAGCTTCACATAAAATACGAGGACAGTCTCAGAGTCTCTAAGGTCACGTGACAGCTTTTTCTGCAGTTTTAGAAACTAGTGTGAACAATGAACTTGGTGTCTAATGTCAAAGCTAAATAACTACAGTAGCATGAACCAAATAAGCAGATAAATTATAAAACAACAGAAATACTAAGTAAATATACCATAAACATAATAAGAGATGAACTAAGCCCCTACAAAGAAGAAGGCGAGAAACTACCTGACTACAGAAATAGCGATTAAGGAGATACATAAATACCTACAGAAAATAGTCAATGAGGCGAGAAAATAAATAACTGTATTAATACTAACTGGATGAGGAGACAAACTAAGTCACAATAGAAATACAATACAAATGAGATAATTTAATACAATCAGAAATATAAAATAAATAATGAGATAAACGAAATATCTAAAACAAAAATACTAACTGAAATATGCTAATAGATCGTACACAGAGCGAGGTAAAGAATAATAGTAGTAATTTTGTAATCTGTAGTGTGTGTTTCCCGATGTAATGTAAATGCAGGAATAAAAAAACCAACCGTTACCATGAATACGAAGACAGTAAAAGCGAAGCAACATAAGAAACGGAAACAACAAAAGTCTGTAACAAAAGTCCAAAGAAGATTCGCTGATATGTAACAATAGTCCTTAGAAGAAACCTTCATCAAAATGGAATTGTTTCGTCGAGGATAACAGAAGACTGCAACATGTTGCTGATTAAGATAAGTGAAGAAAGAATAAAATGAATGTGAATTTTGTTCTGACAGTCTTATGTCTTTGAGTCCACAACATCATTATTTTTTTTTTGCGAAAGACAGGTAAGTATTATCTACAATACGAAGCGATTTAGTAATTTTGTAATCGCACATGAGCGACTGACAAAAGAGAGATATTGTGTTCACAGAGAACATTCCCAGACGGTGAGAATGTGTTTAACCACCGACTAAAGGACGAGAAATAAAGATTTCAAGAGTCGATGGTCTGTGTTCTGCATGTACAGATACGACGAGCGCCAACAAATGAAAAATGAAATATGAAAAGTCGCTCCTTCTCACCTATACAGCTGACATCACTGCCCCTTGACCTGGGTTTTCATTTCATTGATTTTTTTCAAAACGATTTGCAAGAATAAAGAAAACGAAACAAACTATGTGACCGGTGGCAACTCGAGTTTGAGCGCCTCAATATTTTCTCAAAGTTTTCTGTAATATTTACCTCAATATTCGCCTCAAAATCTCCCTGCGTGCTTACCTTAATACTCCCCTCAATATTTGTCTCCACTTCACAGCTGCTACGACCTTAAAAACCGATCAGGACAAAATAATAATAATAATAAAATCAACAGACCGAACAATGTTTTCAAATAATATACAATTCTTATATACTGGTGAAATCACACGATTTTTACCGAGCTTTATGAAGTCTTGATGTCCTCAGAAGCCAGTGTCATACCTTGAGCCTCGAGCTGATAACGAGATCACACTATCACACGATCACAAGATCACCAGATCATCAGATCACCAGATCATCAGATCACCAGATAACACGATCACAAGATCACAAGATCACACTATCTCAAGAGCCATCAGCGAACTGAAGACCGAGAAACGAACAGAGGCATTGCGAGGGGTGGGAGGTCGGCCACCCGTTTATCTGAGAACTGTTTTCTACCAGCTGACCTCAACACTAACTAGAGAATCTTTAAGAAAGGTTAAGAACTTTAAACCAACACCAAATGATTGGGAAGCAGCAACTGGTGAACAGCACTGAAGATAACAAAGATGTAGGAGAGAGAACAGCAGATTCTAGAACTACAGAGATGACGGTCATGAAATCAGCAGACAAGTGAAAATAAAGTATAGGTGTGATACAAGCAGTGTGTGGCATTAAAGACCTACCTGAATGGTTCAAGTTATAAACAGATTCTATAGATATATTCTATGAATTTCAGTATGTTAAACACAGCGGCTTATTTACTTATTTTTAATTTGGCGGTTTGCACCTTTGGTCAGCAAGTCCTGCAACATCTGGTTCCCGCAATAAGAGAAAGAGATTCGCTGTCCACTAGTCTCTTGTGTAGTATTTCAATCAAGCACTAGTCGCACCAGTTGTTTGTGTAATATTGCAGGTGAGTTCAGTGTCGGCAGTGTGTGTTTGTCGGCAGGATGATGACTTCCTGCAGCAGCCGCTGGTTGTGACCAGTGGAGTGGAGTGGCGCACTCCAGACCGGAAGTCATTATGAAGACCGTCAAGAGGCCACAGCAATCGCTCTTTTTTTGTGTGTCGCCCGACAAGTTCCAATGTCTCACTAGGAATGAACGCAAGACATGTTCTCAGATGTGAGGTCTGCCAGGGAAGGCAATGGAGGATGAAGTCCAACAGGGCGGTGACAGCAGGACAGTCACAGGATGGGTTGTGACCGCCTCATCAAACAGAACATCGACAGGACAGTGTTTCTTGGCAGAGCCAATCTGCATTCCAAAGATACGTATATGGAATATATAGAGTATCATGTGTGGGGCTGTCATCAGTTTCATTTGGTGTGTTTGTCGTGAGAGTTTAAATTTGAAATTCATGGTTCAGATTGAGTTTAGGCCTTGGTGGTCCGTCGTATTTTTTTACTTTGATAAAGTGGTCCGCTGTCCGACATACTTAGAAAACAACTGCTTTATGGAGTATTAATTTTAGCAATCAAAGAAGAAGAAGAAGAAACTACAATTACATTTATTTTAAAACATTTTAGCAGCGCCAACTTCAACCCCAACGACAATCAGTGTCAGCCGACCCGCCTATCAGAGAAAATTGGAAATAGTGGATCTACTGGGGTGGGTACTCATTCATCTGCTACATTAGGGTAGACTCGCGTGCTCAGTCATCTGCTTGCACCTGATGGGTCGTCTGCCGGACACAAATGTTTCCAGAGACAAATCACAAGTAGACGACGCCCGAGGCGCCGTCTGGCGGACAGGTGAAACCGCGACTAAAGGTCTTTCCGCCGCGACTGTGACACATGATCACTGAGCATCACCTGTCGCCATGTGCACTTGTGGGTGAGGTAGCTGAGCAAGTTCTTTTACTTGCTACTTAAGAGATATTTCACGTGCAGCCAAGGAAAATTGTCGGATATATGTTTAGGATATAATTTAGTTATTGTGTCAGACAAATTTCAGGTGGTGCTTCAGAGATGTTTTAGTTGTTGCTTAATAGAGTTTGTAGCTTTTATTCACAGATATTTCAACGAATTAAAGCTTTTTTTCAATGAAATAGGAACGAGGGGATGTGGAAAAAAAGGGTAGAGGAGACAGCCAACCTCACAAAAAAGAAATTGAGGAGGCAAGAATGTGAATGTTCACGGCCAGCATGGAGTTTGCCTCCCTCTCCTCCACCATCACCGCAGCGAGATACTTTTTCAACTTTGTGAGTTTTTATTGTTTCTATTACCACACACACACTCTCAGTGAGTGGATCAAGTATCCAGAAGCAGTCGCTAGTTAAGACTTTACGACTTCTCTTCATGCCGACTCACGTGAAGCACATCTGACTGCAATACTTGAAGCGATAATTCTCAGAAAATGAAGACGACAGAGGAACAGATGTGACAACCCCGGCAAAGGTCACGGCGCTGCGAGGGTCTCGTGACAGACACTGAGTTCGCCGGTGATAAGCTGCGGTAAGTTGGAGGGCCGGCTATGATAAACCCATTAAACTTGGAGGGCCGGCTCTCCACCCACCGATACCGCAAATGAAATGGCAGCAAACTCCGACAGCTCGCGGCCGACTCACACCCAACGGCCTCAACGTCAGCGGCGAAGAAAGGAGTACAAGAAAATAAAAAGAAATAGATTCCTCGGCTTCAACAGTATTTATCAGTCCGAGCACGGTCATAAAAGTGGCGAAGCAACATTCAAAGTCAAGGGAGACTACTGGAAAAATAAGCGGCAGCGCGCAAGGCTGGTCCGCCAGACCGAGGCTTTCCCAAGTTCCGCTTGACCCGGAAGTTATAGAAATATCTATTACTTGCGCACGTGTGCATGCGCTGTGTCAGCTCCAATTGCGATTGGCGCAGCGGCGGGTGTCGGGTCGCGATGCTTGACGCGGCAGTTGTGGTCGGGAGGAGACGAAGCAGGTTCTTATCACCTGACAGTAACGGCAGTCGCTTGGTCGACTTCAGAGCGCGAGAGTGCGAACTCCTCGTCAGGATGCTGAGATATGGTAAGACGAGAATCACGGATGAATCTCTGTGAACAGGAAACGAAATGCTGCTGACTGATCTCTGCTCACGAAGTTTCCAGAAAGAAACAATTTAATGTGAGAAAAAATATCGCGTGCATCCTGACTCTCCGAGAGTTCCGGCCATGTTGTTTCTCACAGCAAAGGTTGTGCACACGTGCAGTAGAACACTTGTCTTTAAGATTCTTATTAATGTCACCCTCTAAGAGATTGAGATATTCAATGTGTATATCTATATATTCACAAGAATAATGTTTCGGCATTATCACCATCCTGACTACTCGGCCTTGAGGGCTAGGCTGGCAGGTCGCTGCACCGAGTGACCTTTCTTCAACTAGTCAGCACGCGCCCAGGACCCTAAACTATTTCAATATTCAAAGGGAAGTTTTGAAGGTTAGAGCTAGCAAAGGTGGGGAGGGAGAAGGAGAGCAGTTAGATAAGGGAGACAATTTGCCAGAGATAAAAAACAACATTCCAGGGGGAGACCATTCCAAGTCACCTGGTGGCGAGAGCGGATATGGGAGGGTTCAGTCCACTGAAGAGTAGAGGAAGGGAGGAAGAGATCAGAAGTTTTCATGTCTTCCTTCCTCCTTGTTTTTGGCTCTTTCATGTTAGTGCATCACAAGAGAAAATTCCTGAACCCCACCTTCTTCAGAGACTTATTTTCTCCCTTAGCTCGGGTAACCCTGGTAACAAAAATCAGGAAGCGCCCCATCAGCAACTGTCACGGTGTGTGTGTGTATGCGAGCGTGCACGTGTATCTGTACGTGTGACTTTCAGCGACTGTCAGCCAAGTCCGGGTGCACAATCCTCCTACCCACCTACGATCGTCACCTCAAATACCTGTCGTGCAGTTGTCTCCCCCTACCACTACCCACCCCTTTCTCTCTCCTCCCTCACCACCCTGACCTGCAGGTGCTCGTGCAATTACGTGCGCGTGACTCCACGGCTTTTGATTCCCGCGACACGTCGGCCGGCCTGCCATGCAGGCGGTGCTTGTGTGTAAACACGGGTGAATGGAACCCTGGCCAGGCGCCACAAGACGACTGTCAAAGGCAATTATCCAATCAGCGGTGTCGCCTCCGTCGCCTGTAGGTGGCTGGCGTTCAGCCACGCAAAGCCGCTCGCCTCGGGTTTTGTTTTCGCCAACATGGCTGTCGCCCCCCCTGCGACAAAAAAGTGGCTAAAAATAATTGCTTGTCCTTCGCTACAGGTTCGTGTTAAAGTCAGACTTCCATGGTTTTTGTCGAACAAACGGAGATACGGGTGGAACAAAGCAACGGTGCAACACCCGTAATCAACAACATCGACACACTTAATTGGCCCTCGGCGCCATCTTCACTCCGCAAACTTGTTTTTATTCTCAGAATGTTCTAGCATGACCTAGCAGGTACAGACAGAACACACTGATTATTAGTTGTTTATTTATACTCTACCATCACTTACACATTTTGTTGTTGACAGGAAATTTATTTATTTTATTTGTTTATGAATGAAAGATGGAAAAGAAACGTTTATCTACACACCACGAGTTTGGAAATCGTTTGAAGGCAATAGTGTGTGTGTGCACGTGCGGGCGTGCATGCGTACGTGCGTGTTAGGTGTGTTTGACAGTTACAAACAAAGTTGAAATGAGTATCACAAATAATGTTGCCTTGTATGGCAGCTATGCTCCAATTCATCTGAATTGTTCGTTCTGGTTGAACTTTCTGCGAGGGATGTCGACAAAGGTTGCTAACGACATGCATGTTGTGTAGGATCCATACCCGCGTGACAAGATTTCATGTTGTACCCACGGCCCTCGCATTTTGTTTCTGTTTTTGATGTCCGAGAGCTCCACATGCCAGAGTCGCAAGTGCTGCTGACCCTGCGATGACCTTACCTCGACCCCGGGAGGTCAGCAGGGTCATCAAGTGCTCGCGCTTTGCTGGTTCTAACACGTGTCGGTAATTGTAACGTCCGGTCTTTGAGAGTACTCCAACCCGGGTATCGCACCCGCCAAGGCCACAACACGGGGTGGGACAACTGGTTCATACACCGCGTGTATCCTGTGGGTAGCCGACTTCACAGATGAAATAACGGGTTAATAATCGTTAATTTAGACTTCATACCGAAGACAGCCAAAAGTTTTGACTGCCAGGAACAGTGATGGAACTGACTGGGTCACGTGTCACGTGGAATACCTCCATCATGAATGTCTTTAAACACTTCGTGGAGTCGCCGATACATCCTGACTCCTACTAACTTCTACGCAGGTGTGATGACTAGCTTCCTAATAAATATCTAATATATTTAATTTTCGAGGTGTAGGTGGTTTCAGTTGGATGATTTTCTGAACTGACATGTAGAGGTTTATGAATATCGTGGTCTAACGGCCTGAAAAGAGTTTGTGATTCGTTCCTTCATTCACTCACAAAAATTACCTGAAAATAATTTATGATTGGGAACGAAATGTAAATTTCCGGCATTCAAATGCATTAATTAGTTAAAGTAAAAGATTTGCAAGTAATCAGGACAGACTGTACAGTTTAGCACCAGAAATCAGCGCGAGCGCATTTTAATGAGCAATGGAAAGTAGAAAACAAGAAAACGAATAGAAAATAGAACTAAACCTTATAATAGATATCTAACATCTCTACATGCTTATGTTGCGGTCAAGATTGATAGCATTTGAAATTCCACTCGGGCCGGGTTCTCGCCGACAGATAATTCCAACAGCTAGTTTTTTATTTATTTTTTTTTCTCACCATCAATAGAAAACATGCGATTCCTCGACAGCTGCAGAACTGTAGTCCGGAGTTGTAAACAAGAAAACTCAGAAACACTTGCGAGGTGAGCTCTCAACAGTCGGGGCTGTCACCGGGACTTGTCGCCGGCAGGTGCTTCAGATATATGTTGTCTGCCACAAGAAAGCTTCACGAATTTATTGGTCTGTTTATTTGCTTCCTAAATACAAAACACGGCGACTGGGACAGAAATCCAGTAAACAAGATTTTATGAAGTGTGAAGACCAGCCAGGCTACAAGATATCACACGATAGAGCCTCGCTTTCACATTTTGTGTTTAAAGGAAAACGGAAACTTCGTAACGGTGATGCTGACATCCCAGATGGCGGTTATCTTGGAGTTAAATAATCTTTGAGAGATTTTCCAGTTCTGCGGTTTACAGTTATCAGTCGGTAAACAGTCGACTACAGACTTTCAAAGCGCGTGCAGCACACGGCGGCATCACGAGGATTTATAACGGTTGTAAACCATAATAAGAAAGCATTTTACTGAACATTTTAAACATACAGACTTGAAACAAGTTGTTCTAACGACCAGCAAGGAGAAAACAACAAACACATGTGAAAATGATGGACGAAAACACACTGCGCACATAACTTCTCGTATAGACGACGACGATGATGATGATGATAAATTGGAGGAATTATTCTCGTGAAATTAAACATGTAGGAAATTACCACGAACTAATTTAGATGTGGAAAAATGTCTAGCAATTATATTCTAAATGACATCCTAAGGTAATTGTCGTGTTTACAAGTTGTGCAGACACATCTACTACTCTAATGAAGTCACGTGACAATTTCAACATTCTTTGAGCAAATTAAGACATGCCAAATAATTAACCTCTGAACTGTATAAACGGTGAAAAACGCATCAAGCTGATTATTTTAAGAAACACTTTGCGGGGAATCCACGCCGAAAATACAGTTTTATATTAAGACATATCAACTAACAAAACAAACTTTTTCTCCGAGGTCGAACTTACATTAAGTAACACCCCACATATTATCACTTTAAATTTTGCTTTGATTTTGTCAATTTTTTGTTAGGGGTTTTGTTTAATCAACATCATCATCATTCGTGTCAGTTAGGCTGAACAAGAATCATTGATGTTGAAGGGTGGATGATAAGGATGTGAAGCAGGGTGGAGGGAATTACAGCTTTTTTAACAGCTTCACTGTATTTTTTATTTTTAATTATTTTTTTTCCGAGCTCTGATTAAAATAACAGCAATTACAGGTCGCATCCTTTCAATCAGTTGTTTGATTTGTCATATAAAACGATGATGTATAAACTGATGATGACTGGGAAGGGGTGGCTGTGTGCTAAAAACACTCGGTCCGCCTTGTCAACACGGGTGGACGCAGCACTCTTCTCTTCCAAAAGGCTCTTTAACAGGTTGCTATATTTCTTCCTGAAAATTATAATACCTCTGCTTATCAACATTAATGCTACATAATTTTGGTAGGAAAATCTGGATATTACATTAAATATTCTCACAAAGATGTCTCCTTTTGTTCAGAAATAAGTTTGGTTGCCCTGAACACTGTGTAAATAGCTAAAATCAAAAATAATATTTGGAGCAATTTGAAGTAGCCTGTTTATAAGAATTTAAACTACTGCAGAAATGTGTATGTTTTAATACAGAAAGAGGTTGTAAAGCAGATCGCAGATGTAAATCTCTGTTAATGAAATAAAATGACCTGCCGAGTTCAAGCTGAAGAGAGTGTTGACAAGATAGAGCTAACCCAAAGAAATTTTTTTAATTATTTTTATTTTTTATATATTTTTTGCGGTTCTTGTCTCGGAGCAGTGATGTCCATTCACCTTTTGCAGCGGTCAAAATGGAGTTTACCTAACACCTACCAGTAAGTCAGTGTTTGTTGTTTGACAACCGCCTTGTTCGAGACTCTACTCCTTCCTTCCTTTCGTGTATTCGTTTCTTATATCATTCCGTTCTTTTTCATACACTCGCTGTAGAACATGGACATAATTTCACACAATCTATGTAAAAATTACTGGGGGATCCCTGTCAGCACGGCAGTAAGACTGAGTGCACAGGAAGGCAGGTAGAAGTGGGTTGATCCTGGCACAGTTTCCACAGAGGTCACCGCCACAGGTCAGGCAATGACGACACGCGCACCAGCGGCAGAATCCGTTAAAGCTAATTTGCCGTGCAGCAGTCAGTCGGGTGGGGGTGGGGTGGGGTTTACAGGTGAAAGAGAGAGGTGAAGGTGTACCAGAAATCCTGTACATCGGGTAGACTCAAATTTTTGTGGAAATTCCACCCCAGGATCCGAGAGTCAAGCTGTCGGGTGGTTAGCACTGGAAAATGGCCGTCGGTGTCTGTCCAGGTGTGGACCAGTCATTGTTTATGTAATCACATTTATGTTTGAGGTGAAGGAAGTAATGGCACGTGATGACGAAAAGTCAGAGGTCAGCGAGACTGGTCGCCACACACCGGTCCTGATTGATCACCTGATCACAGGGCAAAGGTTAGTGTCTAACTGTTGGCCACGCCCTCCTTCCACATCAATAGCTCCGCATCCAAAGTGCACCTGACCACAGGTAGGGCAAATAGGTTGGAGAGCGGGGGATGAGAGAAGGAGGAGGGGAATGCGCTTACAGAAAATGCCTGAAATGATCTTATTTCAAGATGAAAGTAAAGTTTCAAGCTCTCTCAGTGCAAAAATGAGATTTTGCTCCACCAGCGCCATCACAATATTGCGACTAATGCGATTCAATCAAAAGCCCGGATTTTAATATTCCACATCGGGAATATTTGTATATCCTTAGTGCTACGCAACTGTATATTTTCAAGCTCATACTTTGTTATGGATTAATACTGTTCAACCTTCATATATCAACATCGTCAATATAATAATATTCACAGAGTGAAGCTGTGAAATTGAGACAGTGTGCAACCATCTGTGGTATCCTCAAAGGATGTAATCACATAACTGTTTGTACTTTTCGAGAGGATCTTCTCTTATTCATCCCTCCCCCTTCTCTCTCTCTAATTTTATTCTGTTCTGTGTAACATGTAAACAATCTGTAACTGGCGCCTGTTTTCACTAAATGTTTTATTTTTTTTAACTCACTTCAAGTTTTGCCAGATAACACTCCAGCGCTGTATAGAATGTTCCTGTTAATGTAAGGCAAAGGTAAATGGAGTTGTTTTCCTATTTTACAAATAAGTGGAATTCCTTTTTTAAAAAAAAAAAAGCATCAAAGGCTGTTGGGTGTCTAGTTCGAGTTAAAAATGAAATGAAGCTCAACGGTTATTTGTAAAGCAAGGGAAAATACAGGTGTTGATAGTTTGTTGTAAACGTGCAGGTGAGTTGTTTACAGGAACACGTGGATTAACCTAAATTTGTAGTTCTGAGGTCACTGAAGGCCAGGGCCAGTGCGAGAGCTTGGACCACATTATGCTAATGAGATGATGCCTAATCAGTGATATCTTACCACAAAAAAAAAACAAACAAACAAACAAAGAAACAAAAAAAAAAAGAATTTGGCGTTCGGATTTTTGGAATTACTATTTTTCAATTAACTAAATCCACTTATTTAAATTTGCACGCAGATTGACATTTTAAATTACCATTTGCATTGTACAGAACTCATTTAATCGGTGAGTGCAATATTAAATTTTAAACATTACATAAATTTACTATTTTCATACGTGGGTATAAATGCCAAGACAGTTATCAACAGAACTGCGATGACGACAAAGAGAAGGTGGTTGAGGAAAAGGAAGTTCGCAAACAATTTAAATTTTTTTAAATCTTCGCAATTATTTTTGTAAATCACAGAAGATTAAAATAATATTTTCCAAATTTTTGTGAAATTATCATACAGGATATATTAAGCACTCAGTTTCATGGATTTTGTAAGGAATTTGACAAAACTGAGGAGCTGTACATTCACTCATTTATACAAGCAGAGGTCACTGCAGGTGTTAAACAGGTTTGTGTCAAACAGAACACCTGGCAGGCAAAACACAGGTGAACAAAACACGAACTTGTATAAACAGTCCGTGAACAAAACTGTCCGCGGGGTCTACTGAGCTCTTTGTCTGTGGTTTTCATGCTACGATGTCCCCCGTTCAAATATTATTTTGTCAAAATAAATTTTTCTGATGAGGTTATCTTGTTGATTACAGTATGTTGTCATTCCTGTCACATGTTTGGTGTTTACTGGAAATTACTCTGTCATTATGCGGCGCTTTAAAAATTTCGTTCAGAGGATATCATTGTCGTCGTCATCATCATCATCCCCGTCAGGCAGGCAGATAGAGGAAGGTGGGCACAGGCACAGACAAAGACAAAAAGAGAGCAAACCCTGACACACAGTTAACATCTCTCTCTCACTCACACACACAAGGATGGAATAAGATGCGATAACAGAATATTATAATCTAGTCACTTTTAATGCTACATTACAAACAAAATAAAATTTAACTCAAAAAATAATTTTTCATTTTCCAAAATAGGTTTTACGACAGAGACATTCTGAAAGACATCTGGAATTATTTTTTTAATATTCTCCGTATGCCGTGTCTCTGATACACTCAGTGCTAACAAGTTTGCTAAACTGTTGCATCGCACGTCTGCTCCTGGAGGAGTCAGTTCACCCCACTTCAATTTTGTGGTCCTAAAATCGGACAGTCAGTATTTTTCGATTATTCTTTCGTTTTCCCCCAAACATTTGGAGAGTTTGTTCTTCTTCCTCTTCTCTCATTCAGGGTGGCACCTATCGTCGCCGCCTTCTCTATTCAGCCCTCGTCTAACCAGAAAGCTTAGGTCTAACTTCATAAATTGACGACAACCGTCACTGTCTTGGATCAGTGTTTATCTCCCTTTAATCTCCGAGCTCTGCACGTGTGTGTGTGTGTGCGCGCGCGTGCACGTGCGGGCAGTAGAGATGTCGGTGCAGTCTTGTAGTTCTTACAATACTATTCTATCGCTGTTGTGACGATGGTATAACATTATTCAGAGTCTAGAGACCTGCGGTTATCGCGAGCTGTACTACACCAACACTCGCCCAACAGACAAAATGCAAGGTTTAGCAAGGGAGACAGACGGACAGGTAAGAAAGCATACTGACGGACTGCCTGACAGTCATACAACCATTAGACCTGTAGGGCGATCTTACCAAAGATAATATAATTATTTCAGTGATCTTCCCATAAATATCTCGTACCTACCCCCTTTTCTATGAGAATCTGCCCACCTGTGTCTGTCTCTACCATACTCTTTTTTAAAAGAAAGTATTTTAAAGAAATACAATGTCCAGGTGTAACCTATAAATAACACTGATAAGATCAACATTTAAATCCGTCACAATTAATTAGAATGTAGGTCTGTGTCTAAAAGAAGACAAAAACAGAGAAAAAGGAATGATGGAAAAAATTGGAAGAAATGTTTCTTAGGTGGATGGAAAATAGAAAGAGCAGAAGAAAAGAGCCAGGAAGACAACTAGAAAGAAAGCCGAGTTTGCAGTGATGACGTTTTAACGGCCTCCTGTAGCGGATGGGAGGAGCTAAGTACTGTTACCCGGATGTCGTGCGCGGGGAAAGGGTGGGGGACACAGGTTCTACAAGTCCGTGTGATAACTCGGCGTGCACTGCCTTTACCCCTCCCCTACATCCTCCGTCCCACCCGGTTAACCCTCGTTCATTCCGTTGTGGTCTCGGGCTGACCGCAAACACAGAGATCCTGCGACTGGTCCCACGTGTCGGAGGTTGGTGGTGTGGAGACTGCGGTGTGGAGGAGGGAAGAAGAGAGTGAAGCATGGGTGTGGGGAGGAGGTCGAGTAAGAGAATCCGTAGTAGGCAGTGGAGGGAGTGGTTTACTGGGCAAGTATCAGTTACCCGCTGGCTCTGTGAGAACAGGCCGCACATCGCTGCTGACGACGAGGACGACAGGGTGAGATGAATGCTAACCCTAAACAAACAGGGTGGAACTCAAAGCTCCTGACTATTTAACACAGGTAGCGGTGTGTCTAAGCTAATAAACTGGTTAACACAAGTATTGGTATCACCAAATTATCATTTAGCTACTGACTAATTAACAAGAGTGGTAGTGTCGCTAGGGTGGTTAATGAAAGTTCGAGGGTCACTGAGCTACTGACTGGCTGATATAAGAATATAAGTAGTGGCGTTGCTTAAGGATATAGTCATAAATTCTGATGAAAAAGATATAAATAGATTGTGTAAATTTCAGTCTGTTATTTTAGCATATAATTTCAAATTCAGTGATTTGCACCCGTGTAAGTCCTGAAAAATCTCGCGAGAATCAGTATCGTCAGCCCACGCTCGGAAACAATGACCAGCGGTCAGAAGGATGTATGGAAGATTTTCATTTATCTTTATTTAGCAGTGACGAATAATACAAAATTGTGTAAAGCCTCTAATTACCACATAACACTTCAAATGTGATACATTAGACTGTGGATTGCGAGGGTTTAGAAACCTAGATACTAGATGTAGATGTGGAGGATTGACAGACAACAGGGTTAGATTGACTGAAGAATGACTTCACAATATCATGGTTAGCACCAGTTCGTGTTCCTGCAATTTTGGAAACTCTGCAGCAGCCCGTAAAGTAAGAAGATGAAACTTCATTCAGCATTTTGTTTTTTTTTTTTTTTTTTTTTTTTTTTTGAAAAATCAACCGGAGATATATTTTAGGAAACGCTGTTGTAGGTAACCGTAAACAATTAAACTACTCCACAATTACTTTTTCAAACTATAAATACAGCATGCACGAAATAATGCTTTTCTTTGACTTCGGTGCCTGCAATATTTTGTCTCAACTGTAAATAAATCATAAAATTAATGATTATTTACAAATATTACATGCAACCTACACCACGTATTATATATAAATTGACCTCAGAAAATTTATTTAGTTTGTAAAATCAAGTAACATACAGCCTAAGAGAACATAACTGTAAAAACCTCGCTGTGGGTGGCTACAGGCAATGAATGTAAACACATGCCACAAACATTGTATCAGCTTTCATTGTTTGTATCCTCAGAGACACACTTCTTCTAGAGTCTGTAATAAGTAAGGTTTGCAAATAACAAATTTGATGGTCTTACTGACAAACAAGAAGGAAGGGCATTTTTTATTTTGCCCAGCATATAGATTGTAGATCATTGTAGAAAGACATCACTTTCCATCTTTGTGATTTCTGTCTCTATGGCTGACATATTTGTGTTTTTATTGTGTTTGAAGGAGCACTGACTGTATTTTTAAAGAGATGTTTTGGGCTGGATCACATTTGCAACTTCTTCCATCTTTTCTCACTTACACCAACTACCTTTTATCTTAATTTCTTTCACTCCATTCTTTAAGTGGCTTCCCGTCACAAGTGATGAAAATTGGCTTTGTTTAATTTCTCAAGTTTTGTGTTTCGCCTTGTAATTTCGTGTTTGAGAAATTAATAGAGATATGAAGGGAGTCTTTATAGGGTAAGACAGTTCATTAATGAAACAAAGCTCCACCCGTAACTCCCCTATGTTTAATCTGCTGAACTCCACTCACTCCTGGTCAATGGGCTCGCACCCAGTACCTCTGTCCAAGCTCCTCATTTCTACAACATTTCTGCGATGTTATTTCCATACCACATAAATCACACTTGCAACTACTTTAAATGAACAGCCACGAAGGAACTAAAACAAATATCTCAATATCTAAAAATATCTTTTTAAAATGCCACAAAAAATAAATGGTCTTGTAGAACTTGCATCCAGATAAATCTTTCAGGATAAATCTTTCACGCCACTCCACAAAAAGTTCATGGTGATGTACTACAACAGGTTCATCATCGACCAGAGCAGGGTTATCCAAATTTTAAAAAATAAACTAAAGCACCACCATTGGGTGAAACTGATCACATGACTTGCGCAGTGAAAACATGATCACACTCTTTTCCATAGACCTACCCAGGATTGCTACCCCAGTGTAAGCCGAGTGTGCCTTCTGCTGCTGAACTTTCCCCTCAGCCCCCTCAATATCCAATATGAGCCATACACCTGGCTATACAATATAAGTAAAATATATACCCCTTCAGTTTTGGATACCACAATGATTTATTTACCAGCCTGTCTTGTCGTCTGTCTTTTCTACTCCTCTTCCTCTACTTTTCTTTTCATACTCGTCGATCTTTTCTTTATTTTTTTCCCCGATTTGTTCTCATTTTTTTTTCGTGTATTTCTACCTTATTAGATCAGCGAATTTCGGCGCGATCAGGTACATGATACCACTGAGATGTATCATTATATACAGAGAGAGAGCAAGATGTTGTTTACTTCTCACAGGACAAAGTCCAGACTGCAGTGAGGACTGAAAAGATGGAGTCCGTGCTAAGTTATTAATAAACGAGAAAATTAATAATTAGAAACAGAATTATCCTACGTAGCAAACAGGTGAAAACTGCGATGTGTGTAAGACTGTGAGTGGGAGGAGATAAATGGTCGGAATGTGTTTACACACGGTTATACACCTCCATATATTAACCTCTATACGCCTCCATATTAGACTGACGCTTGAAATACTCGCGAACGGGTGGCACCAAAACATGGGACAACAAAAATAAACGGAAAAAATGGTCAGGAAAACTCAGTAGACTACATCTAAAATAACTTTTTCTTACAGCCCACTACAGTGCTGGCCCTGATTATCATTCTAGGGCTACAACTCTAAAAATAGCCATGAAGAAATCATGGTTCCCAGTCACTTAATCCCCAGACACTTCATCCCCGACACTTCATCCCCGACAC
>SRHC01002773.1:0-13258 GCA_004794325.1 Pomacea maculata
GGCGCTGGAGGCGTGAAGGCAAAGGTGCTAATTAGATGTCACAAATCAAGACCAAAAGTACAGCATAAATTTCACTTTAATATAATCACGTACTTTAGTTCCTTTCACTCTTATAGGGCAAAATCACAACCAAAGTTACACTGTTTGTGCCGTAATGACATGTTATAGTGTTCAAACAGTTCATAAATTTTCTTCTACACAAGAATTAATTATGAATATTAGGAATCAAAAAATAAATTGCACTTACTTAATGACTTGTGGAGGAGAACTGGAAGCATAGAACATGAGGAATCTGGCTTTATAGCTCTAATTAATGAAGCTTGCATCTGGTTCAACAGATTGTGATGGCCAGTTGCACATCCTGTGACCACTTTCATCTTTAAATGCCAGCAGCCAGCTATCTAGAATAACAGTAAAATAAATTATTGACCATCATACAGTCATTACCATTTGTTGTAGAGAAAATGCCATTAAAGTTAATTTGTCTGAATCGATACTTTTAACGCTACTATACCAGTAAACAGAAGGAACTGTCGAAATTCTGTTGCTTTCGAATGGTAAAGTTCGTGACCTACACTTTCGTAATCGCAATTTATTTGAGGAAATTCTGACAGCTCCGAATTCTCTGCATCGCTAACGGCTAAAGAATTATCAAATTGCAAGCTTTCAGAACTGCTGGGCCTGATTTCTACTTCTCTCTGGAAAACTTGTGCATTTATTGCGTTAATGTGTACTCTAATCTTTCTTTTCTTAGCGTAATATTCTGCACTGAACTTGGAACTAAAATCTCAATAACTATGCTAATTTTAGAGTATATAAAGTATACATACTGTTATTGAAGAGTCCAACACATGTATCAGTATTGGAATTGACGGCTGAAGAAGCTTAATTATAATTCCTGTTGCGAAAAGTGTAGAAACAAAACTTTGCAAATGGCGCGCAGTTCCGATCACGTAGTACACAATTGGCTAAAAGTCACGTGCCATTATTAGGGGTTATGGCCCTTGGTTGGTAAGAGTACTCTCCCCTGTCAATATAGGTAACCTATATAGGGCCTAGATAACGTTGACAGTACGATGCGCATAGGGGTGTTAGATCGAGTGTCAGATATCATACCGCCTACCAAATCAACGGACCCCGCCCCAGGTTTGCGACACACAGAAACGCACAATAATTGAAACAAAAAATGTCCTCCCCAACCCCAATTAAAACATCAGTAGATTTCTTCGCCTTTGATTTTAATTAGTCATACATTGTATGAGTACTGTATGATTGTGTCTGTGCCGCCAATTATCTTATAAATACCAAGCAGCCCTTGGAGGAAAAAAGCTTCCTCTTTCCTGCTGTAGTTCAACGCAATAGAAGTCAGTGTTCTGCAGGCTGGTTATTACAACTTCTGTGTTGATACAAGTAGTACGGGAACACCCGATAAGGTAGACTGTTGACCGACTTACAGGTAAACATCCGGGTCACGTGACTAGATGCGCGCCATTACGGAGAGAAGCAACAGCGAGGTCAGTGACTAATTATACTTACATATTTGTTTAGAAGAATGTGTAAATAGTTTTTATCCAGAATTATCGTAGGAATTAGGGAGTTTACGGTCAGATATCAAATAGTCATCATCTCATCAAAGTACACTTCCGCTTATCAGTCCCACTACATGTATTCAGGATATCAGACCCTAGACCTTATCTGTTGACCCAACTACCCTCATGTAAAGTGTTAAGGATGTGATTATTTTATGTTTTTGCTTGTTTATTACGTATTTCAAATTATTGGAATTTATGATGTATTACAAAACATTACATGCCAGTAACACTAGGGGCCGATAGGCTACCTCCATTGAAAAAGATTCTATTATGTACACAAACACACAAAACTAAAATAAGTGTTGTGGATGTGTAGCAGGTCCCATGAAGATCAAGTAGATAACAAACACTCAGCACAATGACTGGTTTCTTGTCCTGACAAAGACCAGGTAGCAGACGCCGCCTATTATACATGCTAAACACACAGAGTGGCATTAGGAGAGGGTAACATTGCAGTTTATGTTGAAAACTGCTTTAAACATTCACTGAACATTGTGATTCGAGTACACGGAATATAATGTCATTTACAAATGACAAGCATTATTAATACCAGAGGTTAATTTTAAGTCTGCTAAGTTACAAAGCAAGTGCACAGTTACAAAACAAAGTGGTACATCATAAAAGAAGGATTAAGAAACTTCTTAGTTTCGTACATCTAGGACCATACACTTCACACACACACACACCTTTCACTTACTATTCAGTAGTTTAAATGATAAAGGAAATGATTTTGTGTGTGTATATATATTGGTTCTGCGTTTTTGGCATAGGGTTAGGTTTGCCTGAATTTAATAAAACAACTTCTCCTGCAGTGAAATGTTCAGATATTGAGTAAATGCCAGTTTCCTTATAATTTACTAAATGCAGCAAAACCCTAGATTCCTTTGCTTCACAGCAATAATTTTATAACTAATAAGGGCAATAGTGTTCAAACTGTTCCTATCATGGACAGACAAGCACAGCATTTGGCATTTTTTATCAGTGCTTGTGGGCATTGGATTTTATAACCTTTTACTTAAGCTTTAAATATTTTTGAAGAAATATTTTGTATAATGTAGCACTTGGTTCATCCCTTATGTCTTCATCCATGCCCTTAGTTCATGTTTTTTATGGTGTCATCAGTCCCTGAAGCTTATGATTCAAGAATCTTTTTCACCCTTTGAAGGGTATTGAGGTATTCAAAATATACATATATATATATATATTTTCACACACATTACGGTATATCTTCTATGCAATCTCTCTAACTCACACCTACACAGACATTCACTAGTCAGTTTGTATTAGTTACTACATTAAAAACTATTTTTTTTTTCTTACCCACGTGTTCTTTCCCTCTTCTAGCCCACTAATGCATCTCGCTTCACTGCATGCGTAATCTAATAAATCAAAGTACATAAATACATGTAAATAAGCGAAAAGTTTTGGAGGGGATGTTTCTGCTTGTGTCTGTCATTCTTATCTAAACACAGGTGCATACACACACATATATATATATTCTGACTCATATCTGTATCTATAGATATAGATAGTCCACCCTACACAGATACTCCTATATGCATAAGCCACATGCACACACATACTGATATCAATAGATACATTACCCCCTTCCCCCAACACACACTCACACCTACTAATATTTGCTTATATATAATCCCCTCCATCATGCACATTTGTTATGCTAATGTATACATGTGTACTTCCCACCACTACACACGCACATCCTCATATTTGCTTATATGTATGTAACCTCTCACACACACAGACACACACATACATACTCATATCTAACTATATATCTATATATACCTTCGCAACATATATATACTCATGTCTACTTATATATAACTAATACCCCAGAGCACACATATCTGCTTATAAATCCTGCCGCATACACATACTCATATTTGCTCAGATATATATATGTAAAGCTCCCCTCCACACATATATACACATTCTCTTAATTATTCTAGATTACTGTCCTAAATAATAACAAACCGATCATCTAATAAAGGTCTTTTTATTTTTTGATGTCAATAAAGAATGAAACTTACAGGCATTAGGATTGTGAGTACAGTAAAGAGATAAATTATTTGTGCGTTGGTCACGAAAGTTTTTAGAGTTGAATAGAGAATGAAATTCATCCCTTACAAAGTATATAGAGGCTTTCATTTCTAGGGTCTCATTTCAGGACGGGACAAAGAACGTTTAGAAAACCGTTTTCTACTTTTACGCTGCAACTGCATTGTCGGTGTGGTGGTACTTGACAGTTGTCATAAGATGAGAAGGAGAAACAAGCAAAGGATTAAAAGGACCTAAGTTGGGTAGGTTTGTGAAGAAAGCGAGAACTTTATTTCACTTTGACAGTCAGATTACATTACGAGGAAAGCTCAAGAAAAAGAATAGAAAATGAAGTTTGATCTTTAAACTTACAAGGAGCAGGATGTTGTACAAACTCACTTTTCTGAGCGGCTGCAGACATCTCGTGAGGATGTTAATGGCTGCTGGTTGATTTTTTTTTTTCTGTCTGCTGGGGCGCTTGGAACTATCATCCTTCACAGTTGTACAGTTTTGTCTTTCAGAAGATTTGTGAACTCTACTGTAGGAACATATAGATGAAGTGAGCTGAGGTAGTCTGTAAAACATTACAACATTATCCACATGATGTCATTATATTGTCTCACAACACGAGGTCTGTGTCTCTGTTTACACAACAACTAGTGTCAACATCAATATCACACGGTCTACACACTGAGTCTTATTTATTCAGGTCGTGCTACCATCTGTTGTATACTGTTTACACACTGGGTCTTGTTTACACAACAAACAGTGTCAACAATCATAACGATGTCGACGCTGACAATATCACTGTGCATGTCAGCGCTAGTACATTAATATGACGATGTGACGTTTATGTCAGTGTGTGTGTAGGGGTCTGACGAGGTGACGTACACGCGGTCAGTCGAAGGCGGCGAGCACAATGATCGTCACTCACCTGATGGCGCGGGCTGTACGCTCTGTGGTCACAGTTGTTGTCTTCATCCTCACCCTTCATCTCATGTTCACTGCGCATGCCCAAACAGGTTTATAATTGTGTGGTAGAAAATTACGGATGATAATTGATGACGATGATGATAATGATGATAAAAATAGATTTTTGATGATTTTGATGATTTTTAATGATTGGTGATGATAATGATTATGAATAGTAAATATTACTGTTGATTAGTGATAATGCTTGATTATGATTATTGATCATTATTAATTATGATCGATGATTATTGATTAATGATAATGATTGATGAGAACCTTATTGTCCTGGTCGTATATAAACTTACCACCGTGAAAGTACGGCCACAGGAATGAACACAGTCATAAACGCAAAATGTCAAAATGAAAATCCTGCCCTCAAGGTAAATTTTTACAGGTTAACAAATTACAGATGGAAAAACTTGGTGGCAAGTGTTGCTGCCACTGTATATTTGTAGATAATGTGCTGTTGTACCATAGATAGCTCACCCAAACAACTGTGCTTTACGATCCGTTAAGATTTTGTCAATTCCACTAAAAAATCATAAACAATCCTGAAATCGTGAACGTGAACTGCTAAATAAATGCTTGCAACCGGAAGTTTGACTTCAACGTATAAGTATCGATGAATTTCGTTTTTTAAATTTTATTTACGTCTCCAACTATACAGACTTACCATAAAACATGAATACGATTTTGTAAGAACAAATTTGCAATGTCTATGGAGCTTCGACTCATTCATACAACGCTACACAACAACTCACTACATTGGACATGCATGATAGTAGTAGTAATATCAGAGTCAGAAGTTTTAGCGAGGCTGGCTACACAACCTTGTACTCGTCACTCACTTTCTTAAGAAAAAAAAGCATGAATTTTTATTCTTTCAAAACTAAGGAAAAGTTTTCTTAACCATTGTTATTACAAAATTAATTGCAAATGTCAATTGTCTCATTTCTTTTAATGTTATAGGTAAAACTGTAACGTGTGACATTCCTTCAGTGGAACCATTGGCCAATACGTCAGTCACGTGTCACTTCCCTGAGAATGTCAATCAGACGAGGAGGATCATCACTGTCTCTTTCTATAAAGGGGCACAATATACAGGTGTAGTGGTGATAAGTGTTTTTGCTGCTGTGTTTTTAGCATGTTTAAAGAATGTGCTGCAATGTAGGATATAGTTTTCCTTCTTTTTTTTTTTTTAGTAAAAGGGTAACTACCTGGATAAGTTTGTGATAATTTGGAAGTGATACACTTTTCATTTTTGATTTTCATTTTGTGTTGTGTCCCAATATGTAACAGTTATGAATTTGCCCCCAGTTTCAAATGAAAACGATATTTTGGACTGCTGGTGGATGTCGGGAAGAATGGACTGTGACGTCCAACCAGGATACAAATTTAACAGAAAAATATCTCACGAAATCACCTTGGAGATCCCACGAGTTTCTACAAAAGACATTGGAGGATATGCCTGCAAGCTTTCCAACATGAATCCAAAAGACATTAAACCCTGCGAACTGAAGATAAAACTAGGTAAGATGTGAACACAACTCACCACCTGCTGATAACAAACAGCCAATCATTTCTTATTGAAAATCCTGCAAATATTTAGTGTAGTGATAGGTGTACAAGAATCTATGCATGCTTTGTTTTTAATAATAACAACACTCTCTCACAAGTTCATTTCAAGACAACACAGTGACGTGACTACTGCTGTACGCCACACCGTGACGTCACTAAGACAACACGTTGGCACTACACGCTGACATTGTTGTCTCGTGACAGGACACTGTCATAGTCCATGATAAGGGTGACACCAAGAGGGTACACGAAGGCAGTGCACTTGATAAATTTTTATTTTGTTTTTCCTGTTCATAATGTCAGTGGTTTAAGGGGAGATAACGTGTTTCAGAGGGGAAGACGATGTGTGACGTTCCTTCAGTTCCACTGAACTCACGAACGTCACTATCATGTTACTTCCCAGAGGATCTCAGCAAGAACACAGCAGACTTTAGTGTTTACCATCATTCCGGACGTAGAGACTCAGGTACTGCATTGGTCCTTGAAGTCTTGCTGTAGTGTTTATTATGTTTATGTCACTAATGTTGAGTTAATTAAAAATTGATTTAATGATTTAACTGTGAATTTTCTTTCTTATGATTGGTGATCAAGTAAAATCAATAAAACAGAAATACCTTCATTTATATTAACTTTTATGGTTTGCTTTTGTGAATGTGTTGAAGTTATTGAGTAAGAAAAGACTGAGATTTAAAAAAAATATTATTTCATACTGCCTCTAGTCACAGTGTGATGTGCTGCACATATTTTCTCTAATTACAATTTTTATTGAAAGTTATTTTAAGAATGGTTCTTGATGCGTTGTATGAAAGAATTTGTACTTAGTCTTTTTTAGCTTCTATAATTTTATTAAAGTAAACATTTGGCATATTACATGTACAGCTAATGTAATGTCCTGCAAGAGGATCGGAGAACATCGGTCCTGTAACACGAATGGCGGCTACGAGTTCGATCAGACTGTGACAAACCACCTGACTGTCGGGATCCCTACTGCACAGGAGGATCAAGAAGGATCCTACAGCTGTCACTATACAAGTAGTTCACCTGTCCGCTATGAGAACTGCTCTCTCACTTTGAAAACAGGTAAAGACTCGGTGCAATCAGATTTCACTTTCTGTAGCTCAGTGAAATTTGCCCAAATATCGTTTGCTAAAAAGACTAACACGAGTGCAACATTCTTTAAATATAATCAAGGTATATATTAATTGAAATGATAATTTCTCAAATAAGTGCATAATTATTCAAGGCTAAAGGCGGTCAAACTCCTCTGTACGCATGAATTTACCCTTTTAAAAAAAGTATTAAAAAATAACTAAACAAGATAGAACAACAATTTAAATTGATTATGACACATCAAAATTTGTAGAAGTGGAACAATTTAGCTTAATCTTGCTTGAGAACTCACTTTTATGATAATCCAACCAAAATTAGGCATATGAAGTGAAGTTTGGAAAAAGTTTTTGTTTACACATTTCAAACATGGCGTGGCCCGAAATTCGGGAGCAGATGAAAACCATTTTTACACCATTCGTGGTCAAATTCTCCTTCATCTGAAGGAGGAATATCCTCTGGGATGATTTTTTTTGTTATTCGACAAATTTCAGATGCATGATGTTATTTTCTCCATTCCAAACAAACCTAAAGCTGGTTTTTTGTATGTCATTTATAAAATAGTCCGTGGGCTTAGATAACAGTAATCACAGGTTTACTAATTTTGACAAAAATTATGGACTTTAGTATTGCTTCTCTACCTAATGGATTTAATTTCTCTAGCTTAATAGTACATCAAAGACCGAGAATTTAATTTATTTCAGGATTCCACTGCATCTGTAAATGGGATCAGAACTTAATCGGTGAGGTTGTTTTGCTCCCAGCCACACTGCACTTGATTTTTCGATGTTTAGTATCAATACGGATATCTTACCAAATATATCTAACCTGTTGGTAGTTTCTTTAAGAGAAAGTCTGTCATCATTCATGGTTAGTTCTTTATTATCTGCATATTGTACTATTTCAATTTCAGAGTTGTGAATTTTTGTACTTTTATATGTTTGTTTTTCCTGATCATAATAGCTATAACTTCCATGCACAAAATAAATTAAAAAAAGGTGTGATGGGGTCCCCCTGCCTGCATCCTCTTCTAATTTGAAACCATACTGATAATGTGCCATTCAGTGACACACTTGGTTTAATATTTATATAAAAAGTGGTGATCCATTTACAGAAAAGGGAGCTAAATCCAAAAGAATATAAAACATTAAGCACAAAACTCCAACTAATCCTTTCGAAGGCTTTTCAAAATCCAGGCACATTAGAAAACCACGTTGTTTATTTACATTTAAATGTTTTATCAGGTCATATATCAGTCTTACATTATCCCCGAGGTATCTTTCACGGATAAAACCAGACTGATATTCATTAACAAGAGGTTGTAAAACTTTTTTTCATTCTATTCACAATGCATGTTGTACCAATCTTATCTATCGCATTCCACTTCTTGATTTGATCTCTGGGCTTTTCCATTGTAGATATACATATACTTACACCTTCTTTTTGTGTATTTGATAATTCTCCTTTTAGAAAGCCTTTGTTTAGTGATCGAACAATGTGACGATTTAAACTTTATATAGCAGTCAAAGAGGAAGCCAAAGCCTCTACTAAAGGTAATATATATCAAAAGACTTGTTTTACTGAGTTCAAGACTGGCCTATACTGTATCAATAATATATTTTGAAATGTTTTGAGAAAATTCTTGGGTACAGCGTGGGGACGAAGTTCGCACAGCACGTTTGAACAAAGAAGGGATCTGTATGAACATCTATGAACAAAGTTAATCCACTGGCGTTTGTAGTCAGTATCTTTAGAAAATGATCATGAGCACATACTATGTCCGAGGGTGGAAATTAACACACAGCAACAGCAGATTGGGTCCTTTTTTCCTGTTATCGAGGATGACATCCTTCCTCTTCAAATTAAGCTTTTGAAATACCACTTTTTCGTCACTTGCCAGTTTTCTCTACAAATCTAGGTGTGATTAAAAGGAAAAAAAATTATTACGCGCCTTAGAAATAAAATACCTTTAGTTTTTTCCCCAGCGATGTTTGCTGAATAATTTACATGTACATAACTAAGTTACATGTGACAGACATGACATGCAATTTTTGTTGTAATTGCAGTGACCTCCTTCTGTAACATTTCAAGTGTTGTAGAGACAGAACCTGCATCACTCACCTGTACATTCAACGTTGATGTCAATGCAACAAAAAATAATTTCTCACTGGTCCGTATCGGAGGCGCTGACAGTAAAGGTAAGTAGGTAGAACTCTGAAACAAAGACAATGGTTCAGCAGTAGGTAGACCTTTCTTTGTCATCCTCTCAACCACGTCTGTAGGTCTTTCTCGGCCTGTCTCTCCTGCTATTTCCTCTTGCTAAACATCAGAGGCTCAGCATGATTAACGCTAGAGAAATAATTCGGAAAGAAAGATAAAAACATTATCTTGAGTCACGGTGATTTTTGGAAGGATTTTTATTGTTAAAGCAAAAGTTGGAATGCTGTGTAGAGAAGTATCATCTGCATAGGCAGTAAAAAATAAATATAACGAAACCATGAGCGATATATGATATGCGCCAGAGAATAACATTCATTAAGAATTCCGGTGACGAAAGATTATACAGACATGCGAAAAGACGATGTACTGCTTTTTTGGCATACCGGAAAGGTAGAAAACCAGCAGGCACTGATGTCGTGAACAAATGTAATGTCACACCTGTGAGCCTGATTACTTTAACACATTCAGACTTTTGCGAACTGTTTTTGTTCTTGTTGATTTTCTAGTTTCTTTACCGGATATGTTTGTTGTGTCCTTTGTCTCGCCTGATACCCTCTTAGACGTTATTTTGTTTTACACTGAGATTTGAAATTTCCTTTTCTTCTCCTCTTTCCTCCGTGAGATGAAATTTCCTTAGGAAGGACGAGTTTCTTGTGTACGTTGCTCCTTGTGGCGATTTCACAGTCACTTTACTTCCAGTCTTTTCAGTAAGTGTATTCGGTCTGGAGTTAGAGAAAATTGGAGTCTGATTACGATTACCTTTACGTTTGAAGATTTTGGGGATGTTTTGGTGTGTTATGTATGTGAAAACCCATTTAATGCCATTTATTGTCAATGTGTTATATCGTAAAGTCCTGCCTCGCAACAACCGATACAAACACGATCTGTTCAATCTCAGGCAATTGTTTTGATTTTTTTTGTAAAGAAAGCGCAGTTGTCTGGCGTGAATGTGTCTGCTGCACCACTCCTGTCGTAACAATTTATCACTTTAGGGTCATCGAATTGTCATGTGGCCATATGAAACACATAACTCCTATATCCCAGGTAGATTCTGCGAATCTCTCTGGAGGGGGGAAACACCCTTTGACGCTCCGACGAACAGAACGAAAGATATAGAGACTGAGGTACATCGGGGGCCGTTTGGGGCGAGATGGCTTACGGTAGGTCAGTCGAGGTCCGGCCTCACCTGTGTCACGTGGCCAATGACTTGCAATGACCACCTGACAGACCCTTCGCATATATATATAAGCACCATTGAAAAATAGCGAAAACAAAAAAATAATACCTTACTTCGTCTGGGCGAGAAAAATCAAAAAAGGGGTTTGTACCGCGCCGTACACAGCGTCGTTTGATATACCCTGCTACTACACACATACAACAATCCTCGCTACACTACACACATACAACAATCCCCGCTACACTACACATACATACAACAATCCTCGCTACACTACACACACAACAATCCCCGCTACACTACACATACATACAACAATCCTCGCTACACTACACACACACAACAATCCCCGCTACACTACACACACAACAATCCTCGCTACACTACACACACAACAATCCCCGCTACACTACACATACATACAACAATCCTCGCTACACTACACACACAACAATCCCCGCTACACTACACACACATACAACAATCCCCGCTACACTACACATACATACAACAATCCTCGCTACACTACACACACAACAATCCCCGCTACACTATACACACATACAACAATCCTCGCTACACTACACACACAACAATCCCCGCTACACTACACACACATACAACAATCCCCGCTACACTACACATACAACAATCCCCGCTACACTATACACACATACAACAATCCTCGCTACACTACACACACAACAATCCCCGCTACACTATACACACATACAACAATCCTCGCTACACTACACACACAACAATCCCCGCTACTCTACACACACAACGATCCACGCGAGGTTGGATTTACCTGTCGTTAGTCAAGCGCCTCCTTTTCCTTTGATCGTCCCGGCCTGAGTAAATTTTCTACCTGAATTCCCGCCTAAATGTTATTTGTGAGTGACATTCCACATTTTAGCCATCTACAGTTAATTCTTTCATTACTACGCTCCTGTCACATTCTCGCACTCATTCTCCGAGCTGTCATGAAGGGTTAAAACACAATGAAACAGACTGGTCCGTGTCAAAGTTTAAGGCTAATTACAGTAAATTCCGTAACAAATTTGCACGTTTATATAGAGCAGCGTATAAAATGAAGGGCAAGGTCTCTCTCTATATATATATGAAAGCTAGTGGGGCAGGTTGTTTAATTTTTTTGAAAACCTAAACCTTTTTTCCATACAATCCGTCAGATGCTGCAACTCTCACTACCTTGTGTTCTTTCCCCTGTCAATGTGGTAAGTTCTGTGAAACACAGCCACATTACCTGTTTGGATAATTTAACCTGAACAACAACCAACAATTAATGTGAAAGAACCCGACACTCAATTCTGGGATCCCTTCCTCTAGAGATCCTCAGTGACCTTCACTTCTATAATCCCCTTCTATAGAGATCTCTTGCACTGACATTCACTGTTATATTCCCTTTATATATAGAGCTCTATTACAGTAACCAAAACCAGTCAATAATAAAATGTGTCATGTCAGGGTGTCAGCAGACATGGCAAATACTTTCCTGTTTACGGAATGGTGAACATCAGGCTGACAAGTACCCGTATTATCGTGGTTTAAACGACGTAGGTTATACGACTGACATACATTTCTACAGGTGTCGACATTGTCACCTGCACCTGGCTAAAGGACCAGCTGAAGTGCACCACAGCCCCGGGGTACGAGGTCAACAACCTTGTCACAGATCAACTCGTCATCAGAGTACCGCGAGCGTCACGTGACCACACCGGCACATACGCTTGTCACGTGACTGGCTCTAAAGCGAGTGGCTTTCAGTCCTGTGAATTTATCCTAAAGCCAGGTAGATATACGGGTACATTGTTGTGTGTCTTGCTTGTTATCTCAATGTGGTTTTTGACAACGCACCTTTACAGGCTGGACCCGAACGCAATCAAATTAACAGTAGCCTCCAGTGCAATGCTCTCATTACAGTCGTCCGTTATGTTTCCTTGTGTCTTACCATTACTAAAGACTTCATTAAGCCGCAAATAATTTTTTTTTCACTTAAAATGCACTATTTTGCAAAACTCTGCAGTTTTGATTATAGCAATACTTATTATTATGTTACCATACGGTTATGATTACTTCTCGCTGTTTATCACCCTGATTCTCGAAAGTGAATGGCGATAAAATAATGCGCTTTAACTTTTAATACTATTACAATAAATAATTAACAATAAATTGCATTTTTTTATCAAGTTTCATACATTTTTACATCTGTTGTAGGCATGGATGACTGTTACCAACGTTATTATTGTGACCATACTAACTGTACTCGCGCTGTCTGTGTAGTGTTGTTATTGTTATAAACATTTTATTATCTGTTGTAATTTCAGTGACCTCCTTCTGTAACATCTCAAGTATCAAGGAGACAGAACCTGCATCACTCACCTGTACATTCAACGTTGATGTCAATGCCACAAGAAGCAACTTGTCACTGGTCCGCCTCGGTGGCGATGAAAGTAAAGGTAATGTTGACAATAGTATGAAAAACTTGACAGTGGCAACAACAACAACAACAACAACAACAACAATACGT
>SRHC01002773.1:13494-27471 GCA_004794325.1 Pomacea maculata
CAAAGTAGTGAATGATTTAAGGGAAAATATGTAATATCCCAGTCTTATAACCAATCTCATGGAGAATTACTATTAATAATATTATTTGTAAATAATACAAATAATAGCCATGAGTAGTAGAAATTAAAGAAGCCAACCAAAGCAACAGGAAAGAAAAATAGGGGAAAAGCACAAAAAGATAAAAAGTTTGGTGCTGTCTGATTAACAGTTAACTAGTGGCAGTACTACATCATTCATCAACTCTATCAAATCATATTAACTCCATAAACATCACAAAATTTATAGAACTTTATGGATGCAATCTTGTAGACAGAAGTAAACAACCAACCAGAGTAAAGGTAATGTTTACAGCAATAGTTAGAAGTTGTAAAAAATACTTTCTAGAATGTAACGGAAAAGTCGATCACAAACAAGATTGACGATATGCTATCTTCATTTTAAGACTTATGGAGAAAAGGATTGCTGGAAATTAGAATCGAGAAAAAAGGGCAAAGGGTAACCTGAACTGTAATAAGTCTCTTTATTTATCGACTACTGCAAGCTGTCTGTTACTCATTTTCGTGACTGAACAACAATGGACTGACATTAACATTGTGTCAGCTGTAAATCATTGTTATGCTGTTAGAATGTTATTGGGTATTATCTTTTGTGATTCAGATTTTCGTCTACGCTGCCTTCAGTAGATAGAAGATGCTTTTATATAGCCGTGATTGTGCTTTCGTGTGTATCACTAAATTAATTGAGAACTTTGTAGGACGATAAATATTGTAACCAATAAAGTATTAGAAAGACTTTTAGAAGGTTCTTTTCAACACCAGTGATGTTTCTAGATAGCAATTCTGACAACCAAGATTGTCTTAGTTCTGTTTGTTAATACAATTATCAGACTGACGTTCAGTAAAGAGTTGTGGCATTAATTAAAGCAAATATGTGTTGTAGAATGTTGTAGATAATACCTTTAGTGAATACTCCAGCAGTTATGTAATGCAAAGCCTGAAAGCGACTTGACATCAAAAGCTGCAATGATGTAACAGAAGATGACACTTTCTGGGTCCATTTCTGTAAAGCTCCATTGAGAACGATCAAACAACTTTGCAGTAGAAAGTGTGTCACACAAATGTCTAACTAACTATGTCAAGTGCTGCTCCATTAATGACAATCAGCTAATGACTAGTAGACTAGTTGGACTGAAGCACTGCAGGCTGCATGACTAACACAAGTGTGTCTACAGGTGTCGACATTGTCACCTGCACCTGGCTACAGGACCAGCTGAAGTGCACCACAGCCCCGGGCTACGAGGTCAACAACCTTGTCACAGATCGCCTCGTCATCAGAGTATTGCGAGCGTCACGTGACCACACCGGCACATACGCTTGTCACGTGACAGGTTCTAGCGTGGACGGCTTTAAGTCCTGTGACTTTATCCTGATACCAGGTAGATACACCTACATTGTGGCCACCCTCACATTTGTTGTTTCCTATTAAAGCGCCTCTACTGGCTGAACACAAACATTACCAAAAGTAAACAAGTAGCTTGTAAGTAAACAGGTTGATGATCACAGTCTATCATTCTATTGTCTTAGAGCTTGATACACAGAGTTTATAACACTGAAGACAAATTGTGTTCTGTACTTTCAGATGTACCTGCCGTAGTTCTGACTGTAGCCATCGCTGTACTCGTGTTCATCCGTGTGTCGTTAGTCAACATATTCCTGGTTTTCAAATGTAAACAAAGGTGAGATGACTTAGGAACCACTATGCAATGGGGTGTTTGTTGCGCCCCCTGTCGTCCACAGAATGACGGCAGGCAGAGTTGTCTCAGTGTCGTACCAACTCGTGACTGTCACGTGCAGGTCACAAGTACCGATACCAGGACACAGGGGGGGGGGGTCAGTTTCTCCCAATATTCTTCTTTTGGAAAGCTAAAGTGCTTCCACCTAACGGATGTGGCACTGTAAGGGGAGGGGCTGGGGGTATGGGAGAATATGGGGGAGTGGAGGATGGAGGGGTGAGAAAGGGGAACGGGATAGGGAAGGTGTCAGAGGAAAGTCACTAGTCTGTTTACTGTTGCTGTTGCCCTCTTTCCCTGTTGTTGTCTGGTATTGTTGGTGTCCAGGAATCTGCCAAGTCTGCAATGGTGGTGAACTGTAATGTGTGCAGATTCCCTGCATTTCGCTAATTTTATTTGTTAGACTTGTTAGTTTTATCTATTGTTTATACTGTTTATTACCGTTTTAAGCTTCATTTTTTTATACCTTACCTTTTTAACATTGTTTTCTGTTTATTAATGCTACATTAACAGGTTGCGTATTTTTAAGGCTTTAAATTTTTCTTTTATTTAAGTTACCTTGCTTAGCTATTACACTGGCTATGGATGAGAGAAAAACCCCATATTTATTATTGTTTATTTTATTTTATTCTTTATTTATTATTTTAATTTTTTATGTGGAGCTCTTGACATCCAGGCTCTGTATCCCTAAAACCCACGCTACCCTTACGTTGACCCAACGTTGATATTTCCATGACCTCAAGTCACCCTAACCTTTTTGCTGATGTGTCTATGATAATACTAAGAGTTGCCTCTCGCCCTATAAACAACACGTTACTCTGTTGATTGCGCTTGTTTGGAAAATCAAAAGGAACGCTAACATTTTAAAACTGATGATCTTTAAACAGGAACGCATATTGTATATGTAACTGTACATATTACTAAAAACTAATTTAGAAAAATACTGAAAATAATAAATAATAATTTTATTACAGGAAAGATATGGCGACAAAAGAACAAATACCACTGATGCAAGTCTCATCAAGGGAAGAGGTAAAAAACACTTTGGGTTTAGATTTATTTGTCAAAAACGATAATTTCATCCGATGTCACCAATGCTCCATACTATCCAATCAGACTCCAGGGTAACCACACCATAAATCTTCAGACAAATATTGTGTTTGGCATGATGTAACCAATGCTGCACATCTGTGTATCAAGTATTCATAAAGCTCATTGTGATTAGCTTGGTCTACAAATGTGATGATGTCTTCCAGTAGCCGCCTACGATGCGAGTAATTTATGTAATTTCTAAATTAAATATTTTTACTATTCAAACTCTAGTGTTAAGGGACAGTATAGCACTCAATCGTACATGTCATCAGTATATATTGTATCAATATGTAAGCCATGGCTGGAGATTAACTCGTCATGTAGACCGTTATTTGTGAGCATCACGTGATTCATTCTTGAGCTTTTTGAATGTGATTTTCTTTCTTTCAATCCCCATTAACCGAAACACCACTACATAGATAAATAGGCAAAGACGTAAAGCAAATCTGAAAATAGGTCTGGTGAAAACAAATTCTCCTCATCTTAAATAACATGGTCGAGATAAGAAATAATGCAGATACGAATATTTTCATTAATACGGTTCACTTCTCTTTACATCAATGTACACAAACATTTAGGACAGGCTGCTATTTATTGTTTATGTCTTTATATTACAACAGTTGGAAAGCCGCGCAAAACAGGAAGAGGAATTCTGGGAGCAGTGGGTTGAGTCGGCATTCCCTGATCTGGACTCTAGTGTCTACTTCCTGCCTCCTGTACCCGTCAGCCGCGTGCCGACGACACAAGAGTCTGTTGCTGGTCAGAAAGTTCTCGTCCTTCAGTCATCTACACAGGTAGATGAGTCCAACCAGACGGCAACAACTGAAGTTCAGGACAGTGATATCCGACATGATGCAGCCATGCAAAGAGTCCTTCTATGTCTGGAGAGAATGTTTAAAGAGAACAGAGAAGTGGTGGTTGGAGTGAGTCAGCTCCTGTTTGACGACTACCTGCGTGACTCTCGTTATGCTGACGTGGCAAGAAGACTTCCCCTACCCGCCAGACACCCCTCTGATCAGCGACAGGAATGGAAACCAGGGGACATCGATGTACTTCTTATTCATCAACAGTACGGTCTTGTCATCTGTAAAGTGAAAGCTTTTGATGGTAACGTAAATGAACACAACATGTCGGTAAAGGAAAGAACAAATAAAACTCACACAGAGATAAAAAACAATCTTCAGGAGGCCATCAAACAGCTGGACAGAGCGGGGGACACAGTGTCAGAGCTGGCTTCGGACGTCGCTAAAGATCTACGTGTCACTAAGACGATCGCACTCCCTAACTTGACGGTTAGTCAGCTACAACAGGTGCTCAACAATGACCCCGAGCTGACTCAGGTGAGGATTATTATCATCTCTTACTGATTCATATTGTTGTTGGAGTAGGTGTTGGTGTTGTTGGTGTGTAGTTTCGTTGTTGGTGTGTTGTCGTGTTGGTGTTGATGTTGTTTTGTTGGTGTTGTATTGGTGTCTTTGTTTTGGTCTTGCATTGTTTTGATGTTGCACTGTGGCTGTTTTTTTGTTGTTTTGTGGTTTTTGCTGTGGTTGGTGTTGTGGTATTTGTGGTTGTCGAGTGCAAGGTGCAACTATGTAGTCAATACCAGTAATATCGGAATCATTATTCGGCTTAAAATTACTTTCACAGAATTACACTCTCGACCTAACAAACATTGGTTTCTCAATGGATCGCTCACACTAAGGTCAAATTGTAAAGTTTTCCATAGCCACCAGTTGACAATATGTATTTATAAGTGGTTTATCATGTTCAGACAGCTAATGTACAACTTATCGAGTCACGTTCAAACATCACCGACATTCAACCTCCTGTCACTTTGTAAGCACAATAGCATTCTAAGACTCAGTCACTCTTTCGTAAACTAACGATACAATTTATAAAGTGTCTCTGCTAGTAAATATGTCCGCTCAAATCTTTTCCATGTTTGGTTCATTTCTCTACAAATCAAGAGATTCTGTTACAGGACCTGTGTGGGTGTCTGGGGACAACAACAGACCCCGCCGACATCACTGGTGTGAGTCTGTGCTGTGATCAGTTGTCTGACCCAAAGACCCCGTATGACGTCAGTAGTCACGTGATGAAGGAACTCGGACACTGGTGGCAGCGACGTGTGGCTGGGGCTGGACCTGACAGTCACATGACAGCTGGGGTGTACAAGACACTGGTAGCCAGGTAAATAATAAAATAAATGTTTTTGCAAAACCCTTTACACGTGTACACACTGTGATGTACAGCAAGGTCTGCAGTTGGATGACAGATGAAGATCTCTCTTTGTTCTCGTCTCAGAAATCGTCAAGTATCGGCAGTGAGGAGAGTAAGGTTTCATGTAGAAGATGAGGAAGACCTACAGTAAAACGGAGCAGACTAGCAGTGTGGTGATGTCACGAAAGACTAGTAACACGGCTGTAGTGTGGTTTACACTTCTGCTCTATTCACGAGACGGGCAGACGCGCTGGCAAACTGACCGACAGACAGATTGCGCTGCGGCCGGTCACGTGAGAGCAGTCATCGCTTCAAGCGTGTGTTCGCTAATTAAAAGACCATTGACGTCACGACGGTCACATGACGTAGGGCCAGGGCTGCCGCGAGACGTTGGTGACGTAACAGAGAAACCTTCAAGGTGAATACGCAAATCAAAAATCCGTTATAACATAAGGTTTTAGACTGGAACGAACATAGAGACAATGCAGTTGTCGGTGTAGAGCTGTACCGTGGTAAGTACAATATCAGTTGTGAAAGTGCAAACATTGATGGTAGATTATTATCTCATGTATCAACGATGGTTTGATTCTGTTATTTAAATTATTCATTTGCAGATCTTCATCACAACTACTGTCTGTTTCAGTTCACGTGTTTTCTTCAAGTTCGGAATTAAATTTGTGTTGTTCAACGACACATTTACAGATATTCTCTACTAGTTTATAAGTTTTCTTTTTTAAAGTGCGTTGTCTAAGTCGTCTCCCGTTGTGCTGTACACTTGCTTTGTTGTCATTTGAAGTAGAAGCTCTATCAACATGTTCATTCCAGTCTAAGACAGCGAGACCCATGCGCATGTCATAGTGTCTGGTGTTTGTAATGTGAACACATTAGGCAGATACATCAGATACACAATGTTAACAATTCTAAACTAAACTAAACTAAACAGAACAAAACTAGTTCCTTGGGCTGACACAGATAAGAACAGTACCTCACTGGGAATGCAGTTAGTTGTCAGACATGTTAGTTTGACTTATAAACTGCTTATCGTTAATATTAAACTCATTACAAGATGTGTAGTCTATAGCTGTGTTACCTTAGTATGGCTGTGACATCACGACAGTGACATCACATTCCTAATTCTCGTTTTCTTCTCTTTCTTCTCATGTTTCTATCGTCTCTCCATTCTCTCTATTTTTTTGATGTAAATCCTTGACTAACTTTCTTTCATGACTATTGTGTTTCTCTCTTCCTCTGTTTTGATCACCATCAAAGGTGGCCCTATAGACGGTCTTACAGAGATTGATGTTCAAGGTGACAGACAGCATCACAAAAGTTGCTAGCGCTCTCCCAGCAACCTGTCGTGATGCAGTCTTATTTGGTGGCACGACATTAAACACTAACAAACAAACTACAGCACACACAGTCGGTTCCGGTGAATTAGACCCCATCTGACGCCATCATGTTGGTCCTAATCATCGGTGCCCGATGTGACAAGACGGCACGTGCTACACGTCACATTAAAATGTCATTGTGACCTTTACTGTGTGTCACACACATATGACAAACATACAAACAGGAACTGCTGCTGATTACAAACACTGTTATTGAAAAGTAAATTTACAAACAAAATCTTCCAAACGATGTCCACAATCAGGGGACGCTACTCTGTGGCCTGACCCGCGGCTCACTGTCCACCTTATACTCAGGCACGCGTACTCGCTCACTTGAACATTCCAGGCCAAATTCGGCCGCCACAAGCGCGCAGCAGTTGACATCGAACTTCTAGCGTTTCATGTCTACCGCATGGACTGACCAATCGGATCGAGAGATTGATTGTTATTGGGTAGTGCAGGGAGGGACAGAAGTGGTACTCAGTGTGTCTGACTGTGTGGGTATCGTATTTATACTTTCACCTCCTCACAACATTGTCAGTCACTGGGAGACTGAGACCTGCCGCAGTATTTACAAGGCTACACAGAAATATCTACAATGCCGACGACACTCACTTAGTTTTTACTTTATTGCCTGACCAACAAAAAAAAAAAAAATGCGAGGAAGAAAATGTCATGAGGGTAAAAGGAGTAAACAACGAATTACGAGGTCAAGCAGAATTTCAAGTATTTCTATCGTGCAAAGATCGTTTACAAACCTGTGACCCTACTTGACCTAGGCGTACGTTTCGACATGAACATTGACATGAACTTTGTGGCTGCATCATGAACAGCAGTTAAGCCATCAACTATGGGGACTGTATCGCCGAGGCTGGTTTCAATGTTCAGTCAGGTGTGCCAGACGTTGTACATGACGGTGATGATACTGACGATGTGAGCCTGAATGTTGAAGTTCTACGAGCACAACTCACAGGACACGTGATGTAAACACCAGCACAACTCACAGGACACGTGATGTAAACACCAGCACAACTCACAGAACACGTGATGTAAACACCACCACAACTCACAGGACACGTGATGTAAACACCAGCACAACTCACAGGACAGGCCACCTTGGATGAGTTCCTCCCCACGGGGACATCAAGTCTTGTCTACACACGGTCACAACCTTGCTGCTCACCTGTTGGACTTTGACATCGTGACATGTTTACACAGGATTGTGACATGCGGTGTCTGTCATACTGTCTCCGTGTCTGGGTGTCATCTGAAGTAAATAAAGTGTTTCCTCCATGTAACGTTTATTATGGCGGTCACTTGAGAAACGTGAAATCGAAGTTTTACTGTAAATATTTTATGAAGATTCTGTACAGTTTGTAACAGCAATGTCAGGTTAGTTTGTTTATTCACTCAGCTAAAATATTTTCACAAAGTAAACAAAAGCTATTTTTACGGTTGGTGTAAGATTGCGGAGGTGACAGTATTTATTGGTGAAGAGAATAAAGTTAGACACAAGAATTCATGCTTCACCGCGACAGGTACAACTGTTAGTAGACAGTAGACCGTTAGTGACAGAGAGAGAGACAGAATGCAGTAACTACTTTCACTTTTTGGTTTTGTTTCTAATCATAGAAGTACGTTAGTATGTCAAGACGGAAAACGGTATTACTGAATGTAACAAACCACTTGTAGTAAATAATGTAAATCACTCAGTATACAGGGTTAGTCACAGCAGTTGATGTAATAGTTTATTTTAATAGTAAGATGAGCTCAAGTCTCCGACATTTGTTTGTTGCAGGTTTTGCGGTCCGGCGACAACAGTGAGTGTGCCATGTACATGTCCTCCACGTGTGAGTGTCAAGACCCTGGGTCAGGCCGTGTGGTGGACAGGAGAGTGCTATACTGCTGTAATCACACTCTTCCCGGAGCAAGTTCACCTGCTACACACAGCGCCTCCCACACTCTTTGTCACCGGACCGCCCGGTACAGGTAAAACTGTGGTGCTGCTGCTGATGGCCATACAGTGGCTGCGGTGTGGTCATCACGTCTACGTTGTCAGTACGTGGAGTGAGAGTCGTGCAGCGTGCAGCATGTTGTATCACCTGTTGCTGCAGACAGTAAAGACACAAAAGTCAGCAGGTGTATCACCCGGTCAGCCTCACCTCCTGCTGTATGGTCTTGATAACGATAAACACGTGAAGAAGGCCGTCAACGACTTGTCACAGAAAAGAAGAGGACGGTCGTTGTACGTCATCGCTGATGAAGTACGTAGTGAGTTGAGGTGAGTTGTAGAGCGTGGGATGTGATGATAGACACACAGGTGGATGCTGTCTGTATTTATCGGATTAAAACTATTTGTTGCTTAACAGGTGATGTTTCCTCAACAGTTGTGACACCTGATGGAGGTATTGTGTGGTCAACATAGATTTGTTTTGAAGCATCGGCTGTTACACACATTGTGTGGCAACTCGTGTCATTATTGTGACATCACTTACTTGATGACATCATTGATAACAATATTACACATGATACACAAGCGTAATCACAGAGTACACAGTGTAACGCGTGTAGCTACATCCTATGTTACAATCGTGGTTACAGAATCAAGAACTTTCAGACTTTCTGTGACAAGCTGCTGACACAAGTTCCTCGTCTCCATCTGTGGGCGGCAAGTTGTTTCCATGAATACGCACCCGCCGGCTGGCAAGTAGAATATTTAACCAGACCCCTCCGCTCTCCACCGGCCGTCGTCAGGGAAGTCGAGAAGGACGACGTGATCACTAAACACAGTGATGTCCACCCGTACAGTGAGCGAGGTGTACCCGACCACACAGACGGCCCGCCAGTCACACGACTGTATCATCAGGCTCACTCACTCTACTTGCCAGGTGACTGTGTGACGTGCGGTCGTCAGGTGGCCAGCTTCCTACACAGTCTCCGTGTTGGTGTTACAGGTAGGTGTGTGTATTGTGTAGTGTAACGTTGTTTACAGTTAAACACTTACCTGTGTGATAAATACCGAACGGGAGAGAAACAGTCTTGTACATAAGACAGTGTGTTAGTGACGTGTGTCTCTCAGTTTACGTGATGACGTCACGATGTTATTGTTTATATCCCTGTTGACAGAGAGCAGCACAACAACATCTACAACATTGACCTCTACCAGCGGCGGCACACCACCCTGTCTACAGTGGAGAGATGTGCTGGTGTTGTACAGGTATAGCGTTAGTGATCAGTCGGGTGTGGTAGAGGGACTGCAAGAAGCGGGTATCCCAGTGCGGGTGATGGAGGATGATGACATCGAGGACGTGGCCACGGCCCGCAGTGACGTGGTGTGGGTGGCGAGTGGAGATCATGTTCGTGGTCTGGAGAGAAAAGTGGTCGTGTGTGTGGAGCACACTGAATACGATATACTTAGATCTGAGGTGCACCACATTACATCTCCCCGACTTGACCACATGTCCCGCTGTACGTCACAACTTCTGATCGTCTCCCATGACAAGAAGCCGCCTGAAGGTGACTGACACTGACTCTGACACTGACACACCTGTCACCTGCTGCAGTCGTGTGTCAGTCTCTTACATCAACAATTGTCTTTTAGTGTTTGTCCTCTTCTTCTCTCATTGTATCACCACGTCATCAAGTTATAATGTCATAGACATGATAGACAGATTTTTACATCGAGAGGTCCGTGTCTCTGTTTACACAACAAGTGTCAACAAGTTCCTCTGTTACAGAGGTGTGTGTGATAATGTGTCGTCATATCCGTGCGTGTGTCGATCTACCAGTGTGATATATGTGTCAATGTATCAGTCTACCAGTGTGATGTCTGTGTCAATGTGTCAGTGTGATATCTGTGTCAATGTGTCAGTCTACCAGTGTGATATCTGTGTCAATGTGTCAGTCTACCAGTGTGATGTCTGTGTCAATGTGTCAGTGTGATATCTGTGTCATTGTGTCAGTCTACCAGTGTCACATCTGTGTCAATGTGTCTATATGCTGTACACGTTCTGTCAAAGGCCTCAGCAGACTGTAATGTCAGTGCCGTGCACTAAAGTGTTTAGTCTGATATTGTTTACTGCCAGTGGTAAACAAAGGGGACAGAACTCTTAGACAAAATACAGACACGAGTGGTCCATCAAAACCCACTTCACTGAGTTCAGAGATTCATTGATGTAAACACAACAAACACTAGCGGCTCACTTATACAACACGTGTTACACGTTTAACTGTTTGACACAAACACATTCACACGATGTACAAATGTTGTTTCACATCCTTTATAAATGTCGCCACACGTTTCACAATGAGTGTTTTAATAAAGTACAGTGGAACCTCGGTTAGCGAACGCCTCGGATAGCGAATATTTCGGTTAACGAACAAAAATTTTGCTAAAAGTTTGTCTCGGATAGCGAACAAAATTTCGGATAACGAACAGCCACGTGAACCACACGTGACCGACCAGCATGTCATCATTCGCGCTCGAGACACAGTTACGATCGGTCGTTCCTTATCTATGCGCATTTTTCTTATTTAGTGATTGTTTAGCTTTATTTTAATAAGATAATCCTCAATCATGGCTCCAAAGAAGATTAAGAGCAATAGTAGTGAGGTAGTAACAAGGAAGCGGCCAACAAATGAATTGAAAAAGGAAATGATTTCAAAATATGACGGTGGCATGCGTCTGTCGGATATGTGATGTCGTATTACCGAAGAGTTTTACAAAAAAAAAAAAAAAAAAAGGCAGAAGGAACAGACACTGGACAAGATTTTCCCCTTTAACCTCAAAGCTACAGAAAAGGGAAGTTACCCCCGATTTTATAATGTCACGTGTGCTCATCGAGGGGGAATCAGTAATTCCACCCCTTCCTCCCCACACCTGCTTCCAACCACGCCGTCTACACGGCGAGTTTTCTGATGTTTAAATGCTTTCGTTAATGTTTTCATGTTTATTTAACTCCATTTATATTGCATTATAACTGTTCTCATTAAAACAAATACCTATATAGCCTGTAACTTTCAAATATTAGCGAGTCAGCAGGGGCTGGGAACCAATTAAATCTATTTCCTTTATTTCTTATGGAAAAAATTGTTTCGGATAACGAACATTTCGGATAACGAACAGCTTTCCAGAACGGATTAAGTTCGTTAACCGAGGTTCCACTGTATTTTGTTGCTAGTTTAAAACAGGTACAAACTGTTGTTAAGTGGTTCAAATAGTTTTAACAGTGACGTCACCCACAGGCACCACGTGCGCATTGTTACAACAGTCAAACACCAGGCTGACAATATAAACATACACCACACAGCAAATAAACCAATAAATACCAATGACAGGATACAATACCTACACCACCATCACATGACACTGTTACAGTTTGCCAACATCTTGTCACAATACTAAGACCGTAACATGTCAACACATGTGTAACTTGGGACTAGACATGTCATTTGTGTGTTTGACTGCAGCTTGTCACGGATCAGTGTTTTTTGGAGCGTGTGACAGTGCCCGTGCCGTCAGTGACATAATGAATGTTCTGGAAGGGTTGGGATTATCGCCCTTACCCGTGTTTGAGCCAGAATACGTGGAAAGAAAGAATGTCAGAAAAAGCATGCATGTGTGAGTGAAATGTTCACCGAAGCGGTAGGGTTTGAGAAAAGTATTGAGTCGGGCATTCCCGCACGAGTTGTCAACTAAGACAGACGAATGTAATTTGAGATAAAGAGAGTGCGGAATCAGTATAATTCCTTGCCTAGACAAGGTATGTAAAGTGATGTTTTAATATCTTTGTCTACCTCCATGTGATGTAATAATATGTGGTTGTTGAGATATTAATTAGCCCCATACAAATATTTAAAAGAATATAAGCGTTTCAGGAATTACCGGCGAGGAGGAAGTGCCGGAAAGAGGAATTATCGATAAAGAGAGATTCTGAAAGCAGCCGCCAAGACGGGTGATACGGGTACATGTGTGAGTACCAACCAAGGAATTGGTGCTTGGAGTTCCTTGCCAAGGAACGGAGCTTATGTGGAGGGACGAGTAAGGAGGACCCGCCGAAACGGATCTCTAACGACCGGAGGGCCTGGGAGCCTGGTATCGTCTACCAGCAAGTGTGTTATTTTTCTTGGAGATACGTCCAGTGTTGTGTGAAGGTAGTTGTTCGCAGGAGGAACATTCCTAACGCTGAGGATCGAGAGAGAGTATCCTACATCAAGTGGCAGATGACAGGACTGGAAAGAGTAAGCTACACGAGGAGAAGTAAGTGAGGACGTTTACCAAAGGACAAAATAGTTGTGTATTCGCCACTGACGTCTGCCACCTTCTCAGACAGTAAGTTGAACTATTTTGTTAACAGAAGGAGAGACTTGCGTCTACTTAAAAGGAACTTTAGAGAGATGAAAAGTTATTCTTCGCGTGTGTGAAAGTGAAAGACTCTGTGACATTTTTCGAACAGGGAGTGGAACTTTTTTTTAGTTTTTATTTTGGATGAACATTTTGCATATTAAGGGGCTACTCCGGGTTCATAGTCTTGTGTACGTATAGTGAGTTGAATATTAGAGTTATTAAATTTAGACAGGGCCTGTGTAAAGGCAGAGTTAGTGTGTCTTTGTGGAAAGAATGCGTGAATGTCACCACTGGATGTGTGATAGCGTGTAGAGGCGTACAAGTTCAGTTGCGTGTGACAGTAGGCAGGCCTGACGAGAGGGGGGGACAGGGGGGTCTGGTGTACCCGGGCCCGCGGCTGTCAAGGGGGCCCGGCCTTGGTCAGTGGATTTTTTTTTCTTCTTCTCCTTTTCTTTTTCTTTTAAAGAAAGGTCTAAGGACAGAACACTCAAGCATTACACATGCAGAAGTTGAGTTTCAAGTCTGTAGAGTACAATTTCGGGGTACTGGGGACTGTCGTGAGAAGTGTAGTCAGCGGGTATCATATTCTCGCTGGACAAGCGACGGCCGCTGGACACGAAAGATTTTATCGCGTGTGAACCGACCAGAAGAACGTTCGTGCCATGAGATTGCTGGCTACAGGTGCCACTACGGGAGGGGGGGAATGGAGGAGGGGCCGGGCCCTGCAAGCAAATCGGACTTAACAGTGCAGATCAGGCAGGTATGTTACTGATGTGTGCACTGGCCACTCTGTGAACCGACATGGTGGGGGCCCGCCCCTGGCGCTGCAGCCTGTAAGCGAGAGACATCAAGGCTGCTTTTTTTCGTAGTTACTAAGCAACACTGAGACTCTTTTTAACCGTATCTCCATCACCAAACAAACAACTACATTAGTCTACACAGTAGATCCTTGATACAATGAGACTATTTTATCCTGTAATACTATCGCAGCCAGCAAAATAGAACACATTATTGCAAAACATTTTAAAAACTGCTGTCCCGCAAATATTAGGTTTATAAATTGATCACGGTGGTTCTTTTGCTATTTGCCGACAAAGCTCCCGGTAAAAAGGAGGTACTATCTACCCGCCATCCGTCCCCCA